>OMLF01036341.1:0-11826 GCA_900302615.1 Holocentrus rufus | reverse complement strand
TTGAGCGCGTTTCCATTAGGTCTTAGTACCCGCTAGCAGGTACTATTTTGGGACCTACTCAGCCGGGGTTCCAAGCGAGCTGAGTCGAGCCGAAAATGTGACGTAAGCGCCGTGCAAGCCACTGATTGGACAGCGAGCGACGACACATTTAGCGCGACTCCTTCACGAAAACACACCCGGCATTTTTAAAAGGACTGGCCACAGCGACCGTGCTTATTTATCAACACTGAAGTTGTAAGCAACACACAATTATGGCAAACAAACCTGTCGCCTGGACAAACGAGGAGGTGGAGACGTTTTGATGTTTGGTGGCGGACGAGAGAATTCAGAGGGAGCTGGACGGTGCTACCAGAAATGAAAAGGTTTATCAGGACGCCTTGCCTATGACGACTCCACAGGACTCCGCCCACAATGAGGTGATATGCAATTGTAGTGGAAAACCAACCAAACCGTGTCGAGGCGAGTAGAGTCAAGCCGAGTTGAGCCGAGACAAGCTGAGTAGGTACTAGTGGAAAAGGGCCATTAATGTCATCTTTGTATTAGCTTGTATTAGCTAGTGTCACAGTTGAGTCATTGTACATAAAAGTTAATTCTGCACTGTACCAAATTTACGGTATTTACCTTTATACTCAGCTGCAGTGCTTATTTAAATAAGAAAAAGACACCCCAAATCAGTCTTAAATTTTGTTTAAAAATGTATTTAAAAGCATTAAATATGAATATCTGATACCTGCAGACACCCTCACAATTACATTGAAAATAAAAGCTGTTCAACGGCATACATTAAAACCTAGGAATTAAAAAAATGGTTTAATAGTCTGTGAATAATATGTATCCCTGGAAGCAGAAAATACTAGTGAATTTTAATGATGCTTATAAAATACATATGTACACCTGAAAAACAAGGCATATTTGATCCGTGTGTCGATAGACTACAGAATTTCATGTACGTTGATACTAAAGGAAAATACCTCTCCAAAAAGGAAATGTACCTGGCCTACTGTGGGCACCTTTGTTCAGAAACTTCCTGTCAGAAACCTAGCAACCATGTGGGCAGGTGTAGAGGTCATATAAATGTTGAAGTCAGAGTCATAAGTCATAAGTAACAGTGTAAGTGGAGCATCATTTAAAACTGGAGATGGTATTAAAGTCAAATGTTCAATTACTAGACATTTAACTGTCAAATGAGAGGGCTGGTTTAAATTATTTCATCATATGGTCATTGGAATTTATGTGAACCAGATCATGGTAAATTCTACAAAGATCTCATATTTTATACTTAGCTCTTATTTAGACAGTGGGCCTTTGAAATACTTATTTTTCATAATTGTTCTACTTTTATACGTTATTATTGTTTTTTCCAATTTGCTGCTCATTGTGGTTATTTGTATAAACAGAAGCTTACATGAACCTATGTATCTTTTTCTATGCAGCCTGTTTGTAAATCAGCTGTATGGTAGTGTGGGGTTGTTTCCATTCCTTTTGGTTCAGATATTGTCTGACACTCACACTGTTTCCGCCTCGGTATGTTACCTTCAGATGTACTGTTTGTATACATATGGAAATACAGAGTTTTGCAGTTTAGCTCTCATGTCTTATGACAGGTACCTTGCTATTTGTTGTCCTTTACAATATAATACACGCATGACATCTAACAAAGTAGCTGTCTTAATTGTTGTGGTATGGTTGTACTGTTTTCTCAAATCCATAATCAGTCTCTCTTTGAGTTCTCATTTGTTACTGTGTGGAAACATCCTGAACAGTTTGTATTGTAACAACTACTTGGTTGTTAAGCTGGCATGCTCTGATACCAGAGTAAATAATATCTATGGACTGGTAATTAGTGCTGTAAGCATATTATTACCTTTGATTCTGATACTTTTTTCTTACATGAAGATTCTACAGATTTGCTTCGCCAGTTCAAAAGAGACCAGACATAAAGCTGTTAGTACCTGCACACCTCACCTTGTTTCTCTTCTCAATTTCTCCTTTGGGTGCTGCTTTGAAACCTTTCTGACCAGACTTGATCTGACCAGCATACCCAATGTGTTGCGTTTAATTCTGTCATTGTATTTTTTGATCATTCAGCCGCTGTTAAATCCTATCATGTATGGACTTAGACTAACCAAAATACGAAAGGGATGTAAAAATGTGGTTAGTTGTAAAGTGCTGGATACACAGATCAACACTCATGATAGACACTGTTGTTTATTTTGCTTGTCACTGACTTAAGTAGATTTAATCTAGGTTTTATTGTCATCCTTGATTGTGTTGTTTGACCAGTTTAATGTCAGCATCTCTTTGATGTAGACATTTGAAACATGAATGAAAAATAGTGCTTTGATGGAATCGAATGGCTTTTGATGGAAATTAATGGAAATGCTTTGATGATGCATTAATTTGTCATATTCAAATATTTCCTTATTTTGTCACTGATTTTGTCCTGAAATAAATGTGCATTTAAAAAAAAAAGAAAAAGAAAAAAATCAAGCCAGCTCTCTCGCAATATAATTTACTTGTGACAGCATCTCATACTTCAGTTCAAATTCATCCTTTAGGGGTATGGCCCCTTGACATATGCTTTGTATGTTAACAATAGAACATCTTTACATTTAAAATGGCAAAAGACCATAATAATCAAACTGTTTTTTTCCCCCAGCATTCATGCAGACAGAGTTACTGTCATAAACCTGTTAAAATATGGAGGTCATTGGGCAACCAAATAAATTCATGACATATTGTGTGATTTAATACTATCAGTGGCAGTGCTTTTTTACATGTTTTATATTGTAAGGAAGCTTAGACTGGTTTTCAGCAGTGTCGGTTGTTAGATGGTATGTGTTACAGCATAGCAAAAACATTTCCAGCAGCTGGCCAGGCTTACCTTATCTGTTGCAATCCACATTTGCTTGTGGCTCAAAAACTGACATCTGCAGTCTCATCTGCAGAGTAATTCCTAACATGTTTTGATCCACTGAAGTTAGACACAATACCATGTTGATGAACCCCCATTTTTGTTCGCTTCGCTGCCATCTTGACTGGAAGGAGGGACAGTCTAGTGAGATTCAAGTGAGTGCCAAAAGTTGGCCTATCAGTAAAACAACAAGAAAAGTAGTTTCTCTTAGATCAATAATTCTGCCTAATAGCTAAATATAGTAACTGATATAATTCCATTCTCTCTTCATAAATTAAAACATTTGAACAAAAATTCCTACAGTAGCTTAATGTAGAGCTGGAGTCTAGAGTCCAAAATACAAAGGCATGTGCAAACGGCCACTGTTAACCTTTTCTAAAATGTGCCATAACTGGTTAAGAAGTGCAAGTATTGAGTATTTGAAGTAAATGGAGATGAGTGAGGGGCTCCTGCGGTCATTGGTGTATAATGGTTACAGGAAAAGACTGAGGACACAGCCCTGCTTGGCTCTGCTGTTGGTAGTGATGGCTGGAGATGTTACTGTGCCTACCCTGTTTGTGGTCTTTTGCTCAGAAAACTGTGAACCCAGTCGATGTCACAGGATTGATTTGGAAGTGTATTGTGTGTGTGTTCCCACAAAAATAATCTGGTTGTATCCTTGTATCCAAACCAGAAACCATGGATCAGGAGCACCATATAGGCTATTCTAACCACATGAGACACCACCTTTGCCTCTGGAGACAAAATGGAAGAAGAAAAAAGCCCGCTATGACCTCCACAGAGCGATCAGGGCAGCCAAACGAGAGTACAGGGACAAGATTGAGACACAGCTAAGCGGCAGTGACTCATGTGATGGAATAAGTGGCAGGGACTGCACACAATATTGAACTTTAATGGGAGACCCAGTTGCACAGCTAATGTTGCTGCCTCCCTCCTGGATGAGTTGAATAGTTTTTACGCCCTCTTTGAGGTCAGTAACCCCCACCACCACTGACTCGGCCATTGCTCTGACCACTCCTGATGCCAACGTGCACGCTGTTCCAACGGGTTAACACCCACAAAGTGGCCAGGCCACATGGCATCCCAGGGTGATCAGAGTGTACGTGGTGCAGCTGGCTGGTGTGTTTGTGAATATATTCAACCTCTCCCTTTCTATGTGTGTGGTCTCCTCCTGCTTCAAGTCATCCACCATTGTTCTGGTGCCAAAAAAAGTAAGGTAACATGCTTAAATGACTGGTATCTTGTTGCCCTCACTCCTGAGCCCACTCCTCTGCTCTTTTACACCCACAACTGCGTGACCCAAGTCCAAATTCTGAGTTGTCAAACTCTGCAGAGAGAGATGAACTTGTGATTATCTTCGGCACTAGGCCTGTGGCCTCGTACCTAAGACCTTACCTATCACAGCTGTGCTGATATACAGTATAACAGCACTCCCTCTCTTGTGATATTGCTTAAATGTCTGAGGATATTTCTTTGATTGAGACGTTTTGCGTGCTTCGCGTTCTCCACCCTTTCACTGCAGTACAGTTGCTAGTATGCATTCTTATGTGTATATCAGTATATCAGGGTCTCTTCACATTGAACTCTTGTCAGTCTCGGTCTCTTGGCAAATGAGACAATCGCAGCTGTTTTGGTTTTCAGTGAAAAAGCCTGAAACGCTCCACCACTCTTGAAAGCGGTGGTCCTCACTGTCCACTTTGCATTTTTTTGTTGTAGCCATGTCTGCCAGCTAGCATGAAAGGTCTTTTGCTAGCCAGCTGTTCATTTGCTTGTTTACTGACTCTTCACTAAATTAAAGGGTAAGGGTGAGTAAATTAATTTTCCCCGCTTTAGCTTCCTGTCTACCCGCCTTTGCTCCTCTAATTGCGACAATATTATGTAACTGTACAGTTACCACTCCGTCACTTTTCCCATCCTTTACTGCTGCAGTGGGCCAAGCGGTTCAAACTGATACGTTTCAGGACCTCCGCTGTCCGCTGACTTCTTATTGGATGGAGGAGAGGAAGGAGGGGGAAATTCCTCGACCTCAGTTGCAACAAATGTGGCGAGTGACTCACTATCACTCTATGATAAAACTATGCGACACTATAGGTGTCGCTCAGGTGTGTGTATAGTTAGACAGATAGATATTAACATTGCTGTCTACCATCAACACCATGTAAAGGGGCTTTCAGGTAGGACATGCGAACTCCAGCCCTCCGCCATTGAACCCATGCATTGTCTATATGTTGCACGATGCAAGAGCGTGCATGTGCAGCGCCGAGCTGCTCGCAGCGCAAGGGTCGTGCTTGCGTCCTGGGCGCTGTGCCCAAGTTCATTCTGGTTGAACTTGAGTGCAGCGCTCTGTGAAAACACCTCGGCAAGCCAATAACAGGGAATCTGGCAGACCACAGCCAAGAAAATGGAGGAGGAGATCATCTTGGGACCCCACCGGGATATTTATGGAAAGAAGTTTCCAACAATTTAGACTGACCAGGTGTGTTTAATTAGTGGTACAAATGTTTTTTTTCTGTTCAAAGTAAAATGTTAGCTTAAAATAAAATATTAGATTACTCTTGCTACATATCAGGGTCACTTGACTTGGGTAGTATATGGTTATGAAAATACTATGTGACGGTCATGGACAACAGAAGCAGGTTCTGTCCTCCACGAATTGGCAGCACTTGTATTTAGAAATGTAGCCTAGATAGCATGGGGTTTTTATCCCACAGTAAACTCTCCCATCATTTTCATGAGGTACACGCTTTTCTTGCAAGGAAGAGTTGTAGTGTTTTATTTCGGCGTAGTTTCTTCTGTTTAGTGTTTCCGTATTGAAATTAAGAGGAAGTGCCTCCTAAAAGCAAATGTGACTGGCCTACTGAGAGCATCAGTGTGTAAAAACTCTGTCAGAAACCTAGCTACCTAGCTACCTAGCTCGTTATCGTAATGGCACAGTTTCGAGTCCGACCCACGCCCATTTCTGCTTGTCATCCCCCCTCTCTCCCCAGTCTTTCCTGTCTATCATTACTGTTGGTGTTGAGTAAAGCAGAAATGACAAAAATAAATCTAGAAAAAAAGAAACCTAGCAACCCGATGGTGTAGGCACGTGTAGCGAAGGCCATTTAAATGTTGAAGCCAGAGTCAGAATGCGGTAGTCATCTATCTTTTGTCTTGGTGGAAAGACAAGGAAGCAGGATTTAAGTGCACCACCTCTGAATCAAAGCCAATTTCAAATACATCAATGTACATGTTATATCTCCTGCAGTCTATGGGACAATAAAGGTGGTCACTGTAATTGTTGTGTGAACCAAAAGCAGGGTCATGGTGAATTCTACACAAGTTTCATATTTTGTACTCAGTTCCTACTTTGAAAGTAGGCCTTTAAAATACTTATTTTTCATAAGTATTCTACTTTTGTATGTCATTATTGTTTTTTCCAATGTTTTGCTTATTGTGGTTATTTGTATAAACAGAAGCTTACATGAGCCTATGTATCTTTTTCTGTGCAGCCTGTTTGGAAATGAACTGTATGGTAGTGTGGGGTTGTTTCCATTCCTTTTGGTTCAGATATTGTCTGACACTCACACTGTTCCAATCTCACTGTGTTTCTTGCAAATGTTCAGTTTGTATACATATGGAGACATAGAATTTTGCACTTTAGCTCTCATGTCGTATGACAGGTACCTTGCTATTTGTTGTCCTCTACAGTATAATGCACGCATGACATCTAACAGGGTAGCTATCTTTATTGTTGTGATATGGTTGCACTGTTTTCTCAAATTTCTTATCATTCTGTCTTTGACTGTTCGTTTGCCACTGTGTGGAAACATCATGAACAGTTTGTATTGTAACAGTTACCTGGTTATTAAGCTGGCATGCTCTGACATCAGAGTAAATAATATCTATGGACTCATACATGTTGCTTTCAGCATCTTTGTCCCTGTAATTCTGATCATTTCTTCCTACACAAAGATTCTTCAGATTTGCTTTTCCGGTTCAAAAATGACCAGACAAAAAGCTGTTAGTACCTGCACACCTCACCTTGCATCTTTTCTGAATTTTTCTTTTGGGTGCTGCTTTGAAACCTTGCTGAGCAGACTCGACATGACTATCATACCCAGTGTGTTGCGTATAGTGCTGTCATTGTATTTTTTGATCATCCAGTCACTTTTCAGTCCTATCATGTATGGACTGAGAATGTCCAAAATACGAAAGGCATGTAAAAATATGATTTAGTTGTGAAATGTAGTATACTCAGAGCATCACTTATAATAGACACTGTTGTTTGTTTTCCTGTTACTGACTTAAGTAGACTTAATTTAGGTTTAATTGTCATTCTTGTTCAAGTTTAATGTCAGCATCTCTTTGATGTAGACATTTGAAACATGACTGGCAAATGCAGATGGAAATCAACCCTATGAGATACAGAGCAATGGATTGGATTTTCTTGATTTGATCAGACATTCTGAAGGTTGATTCAAGGTTGAATTAAATGTGTTCATCTTAAAGAAGGCTTGATTTCAAAATCAGTGGTACAAACCTCATGTCTATAGCATGTTCAGTTCAGCTGTTAAAAAGAAAGTGTTCTTTGCCCTATGTAAATGAAAAGCTGCAAACTAATAAATTCAGTTTATTGTTTATGTTTATAGTTCATTAGTTCAATTATTATTTATGGTAAACTGTATATCCCTTTTTCAGCATTTTATGAGGAGTATTAATAAAAATAAAAATCATAAGTTGGCTGACAAAATCAAATATGGCTGCTGAAAACAAACAACCACTCCATGCTCTGCTGTAAAGGTCCAGTTTATTTGTGTTTATAATTTATTAGTTCAACTGTTATAGATTAGCTAGATATTGGGATTTAAAGAAGGGTGGCACTACAACTAGGGTCGGAGCTCCTTAGGAGGGGTGGGGTAAAGAAGGGTGGCACTGACTATGCCTCATGTCCGGATGGGGGTGTGGATTGATCAAAAGATATACAGGTACATCATGCCTTTGACGTCCTTTAGTAATGGGAAGCTCCATACATCCTCACAAACATCATACTTGATGTTATACATCATACTCATGCCATCCTCCTTCACAGCACCTACCACTGTGGCTGAAAACCAGTCCACAGGCCCATTCTCCCGACACTGGTGCATGACTCTCTTCCCAAGCTTAGACGTAGTTTGTTTCAATTTAACCTTCCTCTCTACTTCTTTGAACTTAAAAAGTATGGTTAACCTAGCATCAAAGGCACGCACCAGTCTTTCTTTTTCTGACCTGTAAGTCCACTTTCAGAGGGCTGCTGACATTCTCCCAGTGAAACATTCTTTTCCAAATGGTCAGAAGGTTCATTTTCAGCTCTACCACAGTGTATTTCTTTTGGTTCCTTAGAGGTGTCTATTTCCTATTTCTTTTGCCGCCTTCTCCACCAAGTACTGGCAAGTTTTTGAAGAGAACTGTTGACCTCCAAATGTTCTCCCCCCGGCAGCTGGGTAGGGGCCTGCCTCTGCAGAACCATAAGCAGCTCTGTGCTGTATTTTTCTTTTTTATTTTATTTTATTTTATTTTTTTTTATACATAAGTTCAATTCACTATGAAAGATCAAAGACAGATCGTCTTGAGAGGTTTTCCTTTTATTGGAATGCAAGACATTTTAAGAATTACATACATATTGTTGCAGGCCAAGCCTGCCCCCTAGATAGGTAGGATGCAGGCTGTGTGTGTATGTGCACCTGTATGTGAGGGTGTGCATGTGACGTGAGAGGAAGTGCTTGCATGAAAAGAGGAACTGTAACATGGCGTACGTGTGTGTGTGAATGCAGCCGCAGCCACTGAGTATATTATCGTGCCGACAAACAGGAAAGTAAAACCAAACTTGTTATGGTGAAGCTGTGTGTGTACAGCCTGCTGCAGAGCTTCAATAAAGTGCCGGGTTCTCTACCGCAGAGCTGGTCCGGATTCTTTGTATGCTGTTACCAATAGCGAGCCACGCTAAGTTAACGGAGCTAGCGTTATACCTGAGGCTGCCCAACTACGGTTCAGAAGCCGGGGAGACGGGTCGGTAACAATTTTCAACATTTGTAAACATTTATCACTTCTGTTATGGCATGTACCTAGTTAACCCTGGAATCACTGTATGCACTTCTTCCCTAAACTGGGCCAGGAGACAATTAAAAACTCTATTAACAGCTGCTTGGTCTTACATCATCATTGCCTTGACATTGGTAACCAGGTTTGCAACAACCATGTTCCTGTCATCCTCTGATCTACACTGTCCCTAAAGGCCGGAAGATATGTCTCCACATCACCACCAGCAACCTGCTTGAGCGCTAATGTCTGATGTTTTCCTGACTTCAGTGACACCTAAAACACAAATTATAACACAAATTGCAACACTGTTGTAGCACACTAAATTTGTAATAGCATTTAACCTTGTTTGTAGTAGCGTTGTTCAAAAGGCAATGCTTAGTGATTGTCTTTGCTTATAAAAGAAGGGACACAAAGTACCTGCATTCCTTTGTAGTGATTGTGGTAGAAGGTGGTTGCATACTGATGCAGTGTTGTCTCACTGCTGTTAATGTACATTTCTTTTAGCATCTCCTCAACAATCTGTAATGACAAAGCACACTATCAGGATTGCAAACTTTTGGAAGCTGCATGAATCACTTACTACCATTAACATTAATGATCAATTAATCTATCAAATTAATAGATATAGTTTACCTATGAACATAAAGATCAAGATTTTAGATTTAAGATTTTTTTTCTTTTTTCCTTTAACATTAAATCAAATCATTTATTGATATGAAAGCTTCTATCAATTAATCATTAACATCACTGATGCGAACTACAATGTGATTAACTTCTGACAGCATTTTGTACTTAAGTTCAGATTTATCCCTAATGGGTACTGCCCAGTGACACTCCCTTTGTAGCTTAACAATGGAAAATCTTTACCTGTAAAGTGGCAAAAGAATGTAATAATAAAAATGTTATGTGGAATGTGAAAAGCTATGCCCATTTTATGCTTTCCTTAAATTGACTGTAGGAAAGCAAATTCATACATATTTGAGAGGTTAGTTATCAAATTCCAGTCATGTCACATTTAAACATGTAGATCATTAAATTTGTTTTCTCACAGACAGTGGGTAACAGGAACATAGCCACATTAGTGATATCAGCTTTAGCCACTTTATTGTGTTAACTAAGGATGACTCACATTAGCTACCACGTTAACTGAATATGATTTCCTAACTTTGATAGCTGACTAGTCATGTAAATTGGACATCCATCTAGAGGTTAGCCTATTTTATAGAAGTAATTAAATGTATTGATATTTTCCCATAAATAAATGTGAAGTAGTGTTCCATTAACATGGGTAGCTAGAGTGCGTTGAAGCTAACTTAGCTAACACTGATAGATGACTAAAGTACACAGCTAAATTTCCTCTACTTACTGGTGACAAAGTGTCTTCCAAAAACAAGTTATTTTTTTGATGGCCTCAAATATATTGTGAATCAGCTTGTGTAGCTGGTTTTAGCAGTTCAGACGCAGCAGTACATTGCTCTGGATCCTGTTCTTGCTTTTATCTTCTCACCCAGGCCTTTTTTTGTTTTATGCCTGCTCTGAATCTGTTTTCCCTCTGTTTGCACCCAAACAAATTTCTCAGTTATTTTGCTCCAATGTAGGCTTTATCCAGTTTCAAGTTAAGGACCCACAAGTGTCTGAAATGTCCTTGTTTGCACTACAGGCATATCACATGTTGATTGATAGGTTAAAAAGTTAAAAAGCAACCCAACCCTGCCCCTCACACACACACACACACACACACACGCGCACACACACACACTTGAAAAAATTTATAAAGGAACAGCCATTGCTACAGCCTACAGTTAGATTAGAGCAATCTTAACGACAACAGATGGCAAATGTTAAATTGTGTGTAACATGAACTTTGTCGTGTCATTTGTAGATTCGATTGAAAGATTTCTGGACATTCCCTGAGAGTATAAATGGTTTTCAATTCTATCATGTATGGTATGCAAATGTCCAAAATACGAAGCATATGTAAAAATCTCCTCTGTTGTAAAATGTGGAATAGAAATCACTTTCTATGTATGTAGTAAATCTAGAAAGTAAATCTAAAAAACTATTTGATAATTTCTACCTGGAAAATTTTGGTGATTTCACAAAATGTGTCATTCAATAACAATGTGATCCTCATAATTCCTTACAGCTGTTGACCTAATGTGGAGTGTGGCATGTTGAAGTAAAATCTCAGTAATTAATAGAAACCAAATAAGAAAATAATTTGACTTTGTCATATAAGAAATGTTGACATTTTTACCCAACCAGAAGAATCCATGCACGTGCACACGCGTTCATGTGAGTGTGCTTGTCCATGTAGCGTGTTGTTGATGGGAGGGCAGTATGGCATTAGCCAAAGGCTTCACCTGTCGGGCGTAGCGTGTGATTCCCCCTCTCTCTCTACTGGCTATTAGGGTGTCATAAAATTTGCATACTCTAGTTGTATCTAGCCTGCGTCTTTCATATGTCCCTGACACTCACTCACTTGCTGCTTCCTATTCTTTTAAACTTCACCTGACTTCTCTCTCTCTCTGTGTGGGGGTGAATTGTCAGGAAGAGCTTTTGCATAGACGCTATGCAGACGCACAAAAATCGATTATTTTCCATGATTGCGAAATCACAGAAACACAACCACAGCACCCAAAAGTTGGCTGGAATGAATAAAACCGCCTGGACAGTTTTAAGGGATGCACTCATAACAAAACTGTTAGCCAACATGGCGGCAGCTAACTCGCTGGCTACTGTCACTGAGTGTGAGGTTCACTCTTCAGGGTTAAAATCCAGCATGTGGAGGCATTTCGGTTTTTATGAACATGAAGACAGAAAGAGCTATTTGTTTTGTATTAAACTTGTTA
>OMLF01036340.1:0-31581 GCA_900302615.1 Holocentrus rufus | reverse complement strand
GGAGTGAAAATGTCCCACACATCTTTCTGTGTGAGGAGCAGAAGAGGAGGATGATGAAAGTAAAGAACTTGAATAAGGTGTATGTATGTATGTGTGTGTGTGTGTGTGTGTGTGTGTGTGTGTGTGTGTGTGTGTGTGAGAGAGAGAGAGAGAGAGAGAGAGAGAGAGAGAGAGGATCATAATTGCTCGCTCGGTGCCACAGCAGGGACCGACACAGCACCCTCCCTCCAATCATCCTCGTTTTTCCCCTCCCTCCCTGCCTCATCTCCTCCTCTCTGACTGGGACACTGTGCAGGCCTGCAGGGAGGGGGGTCTGCACTGGGACCTCGCTCTCCCTCTCTCTCTCTCTCTCTCTCTCTCTCTCTCTCCATCTCTTCTCCCCCGAACATATGTTCAGGCAAGAAGCAAGCTGAAACTTTACATGATTCGATTGCCTCACTTGAACATACAGCAGCAAAGTGACAGGCCTTTTATGACGACTGGTCTTGCAACAAAAAAGACAGAACAGTTGAAAAGCCAAGGTTATTTGTAGAGCAAAGATAGCTGCGGTATGTGCACTTGATTTTATGCCATTCAGACTTACAATGTGGGAGATATGACTGATTATTTAACTTTTTCATTTCCCTCAAAAGTTTAAGACATTCTGCAGTAATGCTGTATATAGTGTATATAGGGGATGAGGGAGGTTCTGACTAATGGTTATGGAGGGAAACACATCTGCGGCCTGCAGCCTGCTATTTACTAAATCAGGACACTGATATAAAGAGGAGCAGGTGATTCACTCATCTGCTGGCAAAGAGAGAGCAAGTAAGGTAAAAGATCGCTTTACCTCCTTCTTTACTATGTTGCACAGCCTGTATTTGGGATGTCGTGCAGCGAAACCCAGACTCAAGGGGAAAAGCTCAAACTAACAGCGGAATGCGTGACAAAATGACAGAATGCTTACAGCTCACAATATCATTTGGACCTCAGATTCAAGGACTTTTCAATGACTTTCAAGTTCTCATTTGGCGAAACAATTTCAGCCATTTTGATATGAAATAGCAGGTAAATAGCAGGTGTTACTAATGACATTAATGAAGGTTCTGTTCCATTTAACAGAGCCAGGGTCCTACTACTGTTCATGCTGGCTCACTGGAAAGACTCTGCTATGCTTCAGTGGAACAGAACCTTCATTGATGTCATTAGTAGCACCTGTGTTTACCTGCTATTTCATGTCAAAATGGCTGCTTGGAAAAAAAAGGTCTAAGTTGACATGTTTTGGGACAACACTAACCAGGCACAGCTAGCTGACCCCGAGTTTGATAGTTTTATGACTGGTGAAACCGTTTGGCCACACTCGAACTGAGGTGTTATTGGAAGACACAAACAGCCGGACCAATCAGTGTCCTTGGAGGAACTGTGGGCGTGGCTTAAGTGATGATGACTGCAAGGAGCCACAATGTGGTGAAAAGACCTTTTTTCCAACAGCCATTCTGACATGAAATGTTCTTAAAAACAGTAAGAATCATGTATCAGTATGCTAACAAGCTAGCAATATGCTCACTTTCACCATCACAGCTCCTGCCGTTAATCTTAATCTTGTGTGTGTGCATGTGTGTGTGTGTATATTGTTCAACTGCAAGGGTATAAGCATCTGTATGCATGTGTGTGTGTGCACAAACACGCAACTGATGCATCTTGCATGTGTCTACTAATGTGTGTATTGGTGTGCATGTTTGTTGTGAGTCTAACTCCAGGTGTGTGTCGTGTGTGTGTGTGTGTGTGTGTGTGTGTGTGTGGGGCCACCTGTTGTGGCAGGGAGGATGTGATCTCTTTATTCTCAGCAGATGAAAGCAGCTGGGTAAAAACCTTTCACTTCAAAGGTCAGCCAAGGTTCAAAGATCCAACACACTGCAGAACCGCCGAGCACAGGACCGACAAACAGCTCTTTTTCCTCTTCACCACTTTATTCTAATTGGGGATCAAAGAGCGAGTCTCAAACATCTATAATGACAGGTGTGCATCTGCTTCTGAAACTGAAGGTGTTTGTTCTGTTCATCAATAGACTCTGGCCTGCAGAACAGCAGAGGTTCATTCCAAAGCATTGTACTGTATGTTCTTTTAGTAAGAAATGATTACCTCAACCCTCCATGTTCATTTCTCAACATTTTTTGAGGATTATACATATTTACTGTATCGCCAAAAATGTTATGACCTCACAACCCAAGTTCCTCAAAGGAAAAATATAATCAGGATTCTCTTGGTGGATCCTGTTCTTTCTCCTATGTTTATCTCAGTATGTTGATTTACTGGCAAGTGGGAAAATAAATGACAAAATCACAGTCACAATCCTTTATCTAATTACCATGGAACTGAAAAAATGGCTCAGACACAAGTGAGAAAAAAACAAAACACCATGATCATTTTTCTCTGTTATGCCAAAATGTATTTTTCCCCCATCAGCTTCCCCATCAATATATTACCTCAACTGAACTGAACTGCTGGCAAGTCAATATATTACTACTACTACTACTACTAATAACAATAATAATAATTTTTCCTGGTGCAAGGTTACAAGCTGGAGGTTTCCTACAGATGCTACCTGCCAGATGTGCTCTCCAATTCAAATAGGAAAATAACAAGAGCTGTTTCATTTCTTCAAAACATGAATACCGGGACTTGTTTTTTTTTTTTTTTATATATATTGGCATAATCCCCTTTGATGGTGTTCATTTATGTGTTAAAATGATTATTTTGGGCTGTTTTGCTGTGCTATGGAAGTGAATGGAGAGATACAAATACAGTATTGTGGATTAGCAGCCCTGGGGAGCATGGAGCGACTGATAGTGAAGATATTTCACCATCACGTGGACTCAGATCACTTTCAGGTAAGATCCAGTTCAATTTTGCTTTGACACAAAGTAAATATAAATATAAAATGACTTATGTAGCTTATGTAAGATACCAGGCCAGTACTTTGAAGAAATTTTAAATGAGCTAGTTTTTACTTTTAGTTACATCAGTTTGTACACAGTAATTTTACTTCTGCTGAAGTAACAGGACTTCTGCTCAAGGAAGATATTTTGCTGCAGCTGATGACAGTTTGAATTCATCCCTGGCAGACAGACATACAGTATGACTTTGTATCTTGTATCACAGAAGTTTCAGTAAACACAAGTTTCCAAACAGCTCCTTGGCTCGGCCGGTGTGAGGCTGAGCCAGACTGGGCAATGAATACTCCACCACACACACACACACACACACACACAGCCCTGACTGGACTCCCTCTTTGCCACAGTGCCCTTGTTGGCCTTGTTGTCACTGATAACCAGCTGCTGTCACTCCCCAGCCTGAGGCAGGCAACTATCAGACCTTAGAGCCAGCATGGCCGCCTCACAGATGTTATTTACTTGTGCTGGAACGGGCAGCTGTGGCTCCTCTACTGGCTCCAAGAGACCAATAAAGTTATGAAAAGGATTTGAACAGGATATGAAACATTTGCGATCAAACAAGAAGAACAGTTAAGCTCACCATTTTACTACCAGGCTGCATTCCCAGGGTGACTGACTCACCAAACTGAAAGACTTCCTCACAAAACTCAGTTTGTTTCCTTTTCATGCTGCGTGCTCCCATAGTGAAATAACTGCAAATAACTGCCTTGAACAGCAAGTGATAATGTACTAACTGGTCAAAATATGAAAGATTATTATAGTTCCCAACAATTTATTAAATGAATAGGTTTGATTACATCTTTGAGCTGTTAGCTACCCCTCTCACAAAGTCATTTTTTTACATTTACATTTACATTTTACATTACATATATTACAGGTAGCATAGCTATTTTTAAAAATGTATATAAATCAAATAGAATAAAATGAAATAAATGCATGTGGGAAGAAAAAATCGGAAATTGATTCTGGAGCGCCGAAAAGATCTTAAACTAGAGGTGCCAAGTCATTCCAAATAATGTGAGAATGCATGTAGATTTTCATTAAATGGGAAAGTGCTGTTTTTTACATCACGATTAAATCACCATCTCATTCTGTTGGTCCGTCAGTTCATTGGTTGACAAAAATCTATCCGTTCATTGCTCCTCAAAGCTCTGCTCACCTTATAGCTACCACAATTTTCTACCTATGAGGCTGAAATTTGCCATGGAAGTCAAGTGTTTGTGACTATGTGTGTGTGTGTGTGTGTGTGTGTGTGTGAGTGAATGCATGCACGCATGGATCCATGCACGCACTGGTTGCAGCTATTGCAAATTCGTGCTTGCATTATTTAATATCATATTCAGATTCAGACTCAGATTAGAGGGAGGGAGATGTTGTCCATGATGCAGAGGAGTTTTGACAACATCCTCCTCTCTGCCACTACATGCAGAGAGTCCAGCTCCACCCCCAGAACTGAACCGGCCTTATGAATCAGTTTGTTCAGCGTGTGCTCTGGCCCTTTTGGTAGAGAGTCTCAAGGTTCCCGGTCCAGTCCAGTTTGCTGTCTAGGTGGACACCCAGGTATTTGTACTCCTGCACAATCTCCACCATCTGTCCCTTCATGGAAATTGGTGCAGCAGCAGTCCTGGATTAAATTATATTATATTGTTAGGGTCTAGGTGCATGTCTGGGTGTATGTATGTGAGTGTGAGTGAATGTTTGAGTCGATACTTCCAGTCGTCTCCTGTCCTCTCTGGTTTTGCCTCCTGTACTCACACAGACCTCTCCTCTCCCTGGTCCATTCTGTATGCATAACCTTCCACTTCGGTCCACTGAGAGAATATTGTGTTGAATTCATCAGTGTGGAGAAAAAGCAGCCAAAAAGAAGGTCTATTCTTCCACAGTTAATCTCAAATCTAATGAGATTCGTTTCTTTTTTCCCCCCATCTCTACAGACTCATTTCCAATTCATGGAGAGGAAGGCTGAGAGATATGGATCTTTATCTGGCTGCTTAGCATTTGAATGACACATCAAACGCTTCACTGGCCTCCCACCTTTCTGCCTTCTTTTTTTTTATTTATTTTTTTTATTTAGTGCCCTGTCAATTTCATTTTTTTTTTTTTTTAATTTCTTGTTTTTGTCATGATTTTTTTCTTGGTTCCACTCTTGGTTTCTCAGCTGCTGAAAAGATCATAACACTCCTATTTGATTTCTCATCAACAGCTGTGATTGAATCTGTTGGTCACAGTTGTCTACAGAATCTGTCTTGGCATTTTAGAAATCAAGGTTTAACCTACTTCAATTCACTCCCATTCATGTTCAACAATGTGAAAAACTGCTCTAACTTGAAAGCTGCTACACAGACGTGTTTCCGTCTTGTCAAGACTTGGCCGGCATGTACTTAAATGCATTAAAATCTGTGCACTTGAAAGGAACTGCTTTTTCCATTCAAATTCTGCTCAGCTCTCCTCAGCTTTGTTTCGAGTGGCTGTGATTGACAGCTCAGAGGGCAGAACGTAAGTACAGTGAAGGTCAAGGATTGGCGGAAAGCTGTACCACAGGACAAGGAAACATGTTTCTGACAGGTAAACTAGAATCAGAGGGAGCGCTTGCTTGAATTTGTCTTGAATTTTCCCTAAACTAAGCAGCTAGCTCCAGCTGGTCCACTTGGGTTTCAGTGGGGAGTTAACAAATGGATCCAAAAACCCTCCTCCAGCTTTGAACATGGAACACATTTGGAGCTACTGTATGAGTTTTGAGTGTATATAATAGAGTAAAGCGGTAATTTCAGTGAACCTGTGTGATGGTCAGGTATTCACAAGATGGAACTACCTACGTATAGCAATTTTCAAATTTCATGGAGCAGTTATTCACAATTTTTTTGCCTTGACTTCAAAGTTACCAAAGCACATTCTGCCCACACTTATGCAACTGATATTCACTCAGCTGTTGGAGTCGATGGTATTACTGGGCTAGCTTAATATGCTAAACAGTAATCCAAACCCAGACATAAGCTACAAATTTCAAAGAACAGCTAAAAGTTTTCTTATAAGCAGTCTTCAGTGTGCCCACACATTTTCACAGACAAAATTTCAAAACTTTTCCATGACTTCTCAAGGACCCATAATGAAATTTCCTTGACCATTAACAACCTTTTAAGTAGGCTATATGACCAGAAGTAAAATTGAAAGAACATAGCATAGTCACACATTTACGCCGTTATGCCAACAGCTACAGAAAGTCAGATTTGTAACGCAAAACATTAAATGGAAAATTGTCCATGGAAGATGACTGTTATTAATTTAACTACCGACAACAATATGAAATTCCATGACTTTTTAAGACTTTTGATGATTTTACTTAATTTCATGACTTTTCCAGGCCTGGAAAATGTTTTAAAATGACGTGACTTTTCCAGGTTTTTGATGACTGTGTCTGTGTCATGTAGTCATTTTTTTTGTCTAAAGAAATTCAGTCATGTGACCTGCCCAGATGTTCCTGAGCACGATGCTGCAGCCCCTACTTGTTGGCTACACTTCAATTCTAGCTGAATGGCTAAGCTGAGCCCTGCAGCCAGACTGCATATCCAGGTCTAATAGCATCAATATCCTGACTGGGAAAATCAGGTTGGACAATTGGAACAACAGGACACTTTCTGGGTCAGAACATAAAATATGATTCTGAGCAGAAGCCCCTCAGACTCCCCTCGACTTTGACCCTGTCATCCATCAGATTCAATCTGGATATGCCTCAGCTCATGTAGACCTGTCAAGAGCAGGGAAATACATTACACTGATTTACACATCGGATGCACTTTCCTCTAAGCTGTGAAGTTTTACTGCAGTTCCTGGTTGGAAATTAAAACACACTTGTGGGTAATGTGTTTGATTTACATCTGGCTGCTTAATTCTTTCAAACCACATCTACAGAGCTGTTAGGCATTTTATCAAATTTAAATCTAGGGTACACTTAAACTGCATGTTGTCCGCCAGCTGGCTTGGGCAGGTGTGTCACCATCGGCCAATCTGCATGCCATTTTGAATCCCAATTTCCTCAGTGCCTGACTTGGGCAGGCGTTCAAGAGCTACTTTCTGGCGGGGGAGTCGTATAACCTTACATCCTCACTCCAATAACCTGGCTTTGAGTTGACACATGCCAACATCATAACTGGGTTAGAATAATTTGGTTAAGGTCACACTCGAATGATGAGAAACTCGGTTAAGATGCCTGGCTTACTCCCATATTTAACCACCAGTTACGGTGGCATGGAAACTTTACTACTCTGACTTTCACTGTCCATCCAAACCCAGTTTCACACATCATTATAGGTACACTGTGATGTCAACAAACTACCCAGCGGCGAACAGCATTTAATACTTCTGTTTATGATTTCTGTCTCCTGTATTAGAAATAACTTTGATTTTAACTTTATATCCTTACACTGAGTCCCAAATATGGTAAAAAACATACATTGTCTTGCATACACATTGTCTTAAATTTATTTTAAACACCTTTTTGTCTTCCATGAATCTTTGTATACAATATAGGCATTGTATACATTATTCAAAGTTCTGTCAAACAGAAGTTAAAGAAAGATAGGGTCTTTTAAGGAAAAACAATAAAACATAATGGATTTCTGTTTATATTAGTGGCTTTGAGCCTTATGCTTATGATCGCCTTATGGATAATGTAAAAAAATCCTACTCTGTCAGCCTACATTTAGAAAGAGTAAACACATATGAAAGCATGTGTGAGTGTGTGTGCTATGAATCTGTCTTTTCACCATCATCACCATGAATATATGCATGATGTTGGCGGGACATATACTTTTATTCGACTTTATGAGACACTCCTTGTTCCACTGTAAGTCGTCACTGACTGGCTGTGTGTGTGTGTGGGCATACACTGCTCTAGAGCCCCTGAGTTGTCTGAGTCAGGTTTAATTACGTCCACCCCTCCTCACACTCAGCTGTATGAAGCCACAGGGGAGGGAGGGCGTCATATTTATAGAGGACCTGAATGTGAAGTGTACTTAAGTTAAGACATGTCCGCTGTATTATTAACACAACTTCTCCCAGATATGCAAATGGAAAAAAATAACCAGTGGCAAGCAGCTTATTCAGTAACCTACGCACCATGTAGGAGACAGCATCGAATGAGACAGGAGAGCAAATAAAGACAATACTACCACCAGATGGCTGAAAACAAAACTCACTGGGTATAATCAGAAACTGACATTTTATTTTTTTTGTCATAACGAAAGCCAGGGACTCCCAAGACCTTTGTAATGCCACCTGGAATTGAACTGAAAGACCAAAATAAATGAGAAAAAGCTGGCAAATCAAAGCGAATCAAAGTTCTAAAACTGGAAATGGGCAACATTACTAAAATAATACCAAGAAATTTGTTTTTAAGAAAAGAGCTTAACTGCCTTTACGAAAGCAGACAGGATTCTTATTGTTTGACTAGTCCTGTTATGTTTTAATCTAAGAATAGACATGCAGCGCAAAGAAACCTGTCATTGAAGAAGAGAATGTAAATGCTGCTGCAGCTATAGATAGAACTGCCTTATTATCAGTGTATAGCAGACTGTGGTCTCTAATAATCTTTCCTTTGCACTGCAGAAAGCTGCTAGATAGAAAATAAATACTATCTTTGGATATCTACGTGTTGTGCATTTCACTGGCAATAACAGGCGAAAACGTCGAAGTCCTTTGGGTTTTAATTCAAGTACAAACACTGCTTTATCTGTCCGAGCAGAAAAAACAGCTGTTGGACCAGAGGTAAGCTGAACTTCCCAGGTCCAAACATGTAGAAGTGACAGGCTAAAACTGATCCTGAAATATGAATAAATGCATAGTGTATCATTTATATTCACATTTTATCTCTTCTACGGTTTGGGTGTGTTAAGTTCATGTCTGTTTACTTCTGACTGCAAAGCTGACTGTATGGGGGGAGGAACGCCGGAGTCACGTGGACACAGCAGCCGCCTTCCTTGCTCTGCGAGCTGCTCCCGACTTCCTCTTTGCCTTACGCTTCAAGACGGGATGATGGGGCAGATTTCTGCTTCCTCTCTTGGCATTGGACTGACGACTGCACAGGCAAAACACACACACACACACACACACACACACCCACACCCACACCCACACACATACACGCAAGGAAGAACAAGTTAAGGCACGAGCACATTCCCACTTATTGGCTCAGTGGCTCAAAAGATTAAGTCTTTGAGGGCATGAATTTCAGAGTGAAGCCTGGCATTAAGTAAAGAAAACTAAGCTGTTCTCATAACTCAATAATGGTAAACTTTATTGTATTTTTTTAAACAATCTGAACTAAGCAAACATCAAAAAATAGAAACTCCTTGGTTGTGACAAAGCTAGTTTATAACCATCTTTGTGAGACCAGAATATCAAGCTTAAAGGAATACTGCGTTTTGGGCAATATGCCCCTTGTCCGACTTACCCAGAGTGAGAAAAGATGTTCGATACATTTTGACCTCTGTACATCCACTGGTTTGGTTCCTATGGGTAGCATTTCGTGTTAGCTTAGCATAAAGACTTGAAGTCCACAGGAGTCATTAGCCTAGCTCCGTCAAAGTGAAAAAAATAAACCTTAAAGCAACTCTGAAGATGTCTTTATGCTAAGCTAACACGAAATGCTACCCGTAGAAACCGAACCAGTGGATGTACAGAGGTGAAAATGGTAATGAACATCTTGTCTCAGTCTGGGTAAGTCTGAAAAACTCCTTTAACACTGTTAGTTTTGTGGAGCCAGAGGCTGAGTGGGATAGGCTCAAGGTATCGTTCTGTCTGCGGTGTTTTCCTGTAGCCAAATGAACCCGGCTAAAAGGAGAAACTGTGCCAGGGATGGAAATTGTTTTGTATTACCATAGACAGTTTAGGGTCATGCCAGGAGCTCTTAGCAGACCTTTTAGTGGTGAACTCACTTGCTGGTCCTGTGTGTGTCTTTGAGAGGGCAGGTTTTGCGTTTGTGCTTCAGGCTGCCACAGTTGAAGCAGCCCTGCGCTCCCTGGCCTTGGCCACATGGGTGGTCTGGGAGGGCACAGTGACCACAGGACTGGCAGTGCTTCCATGCTGGGAACAACAACAAGAATATGAGAGAGAGAAAGAGAGTATTGGCTACTGCTTATTAAGATTTCCCGTTCCTTTAGTTCATTTTTAGAACATTTTCATTTTTGTATTGGTGTCGGATTATTCACACAGATGTGTCTGTTTTGTTCCTCTGGCACAGTTTGGTATTGAGATTTTTCAACATCAACATGGATCTTTCCATATGCATCGATATACTTACAAGGCTTCACACATTTCTCACATGCGGAGCAATGCTTCCATTCACGGCCATCCTGGAGGGATAGAGCAACAGTGACAGTTTCAACATATATGTTATTTCATATATCTCATTACAGTATGCAAAGTATAATGCTAGTGGAGTTGCAGTACTGTACCTTAGATGGACATATGTTACATTTAGCACAGTGCTTGTTCAGGGACCATACGTATCTCTGACATATGGAACAAAACCTAGCAGGAAACAAAAACAAATGTATTAAAATGATATGTAGGTATCCTCTGTTTAATACATGGAACTTAAAATTCAAAGCAGTGACGGACAAATTTCTTTTCTGTGGTCCTGATTGAAAGTGACAGAGATGGAGTGTTGCGATACCTGTAGCCCTCATCTTTAGGTAGGATGATGTCTCCGGGAGGAATGTTGGTGAACAGTCGGACAGGAGATTGCTTCCTACCTGTCTTCCCATGCTTATACAGGGGATGATTGTCATAGTCCACCTGGACACAAACACAGCCAAGAGTTTAGTTTATAGTCCATCTGAATGGAAACTTAGCCTGGGATAGTTTGTAGTTCACATTCACAGAAGTACAGCCTAGGGTTACTGTATCGTCCTCTTTAAGAGAATCAGCCTAAGGTTAGTTTATAGTCTACTTTAGGACAATCAGTCTAGGGTTAGCTTATAGTCCACTTCAAGAGAATTACAACCAAGGGTTAGTGTATAGTGCACTTTAAGAGAGAGCCAGCCTAATGTCAGTTTATAGTCCACTTAAAGAGAAACAGCCTAGGGTTTGTCTATTGCCTGGTTTATGAGAAACACAGCCTACTGTTAGTCCAATTCAACAGAAAGGTTAGCTAATTGTACACTTCAAGAAAAATATAACGTAGGATTAGTTTATAGTTCACTTAAAGAATAACATAGCCTTGGGTAACTTTATAGTCCAAATGAAAAGAAACTTAGCCTAGAGGTGGTTTGTTGTATTTCATCATCACCAGTAAATTAAATCTATAACTCAAAATACTGCAACTCTGAGGTTGCTGTACCACACATGGGTTACGCCTTTCAATTACAACGGGAAAACTAGTTACAGAGAAATGGGGAGACCAAGGGGCATCACATCACTTACGTTATCTCATACATAATTGCTTGAAAGTCGTGTCAGAATTCTGGGAAGGCTGACAAAAAACACAGCCACTGAGTAATGCGGTGATTCCCCTTCACAAGATTCCCCTTCACCGTACAATACGTATACTAACACAGTACAGTATGTTTTTCCATTGTGTTTTTTGCGGTTTTGTTCATATACAGTAAATGTGAACTGGTAAGGCAACTAAAAATATCAAACAGTGAGCCACGCCAGTTTGCTATTTGCTATTCAAATCACAAAAACGAAGAATCCCCGTACTGCTTCACATCGATATTAGGTCCATGAAGGTATAGCATAACTGACGAAAAATCTCTACAGCAGGTTTATTAAGCTCTGCCCGGACATAATGGCTGTATCAATCAGGGATGGGCTGCCAGTACCTGGTAGTCTAGCATGCTGAAGGAGGGGAGACACTCCAGGATGCGAGGCTCAAAGAAGTAAGGGAAGATCCACATCATGGGCATGTCCACATTATTGCTGTCTGCATGTACACACAAATACATGAATGGTTAGCTGTGCAATTCATTTTTTTCTTTTTGTGAAATTGAAATAATATGAAAAAAAAATCTATTTCACATGGAAAACTTGGATTGCAGCAATAACACTGAACGGGGTTCTGCAGTTTCCTCCAAGTCTTTGAGATCAGAGAGAAACTGTTGGCCAGAGGCTTCACCAAGCCACCGAATGGAGGGTCAGCTACCATCACCACCCTCTCCCCATCAGACTCACTGAGGAAGGCCTGCAGGATTGCACTGGATGCCTAACAACAAAACCACAGGTCCATTATTTTCATAAGCAAATACTAACAGGACTGCTTTGATCCAGTGTAACTCTATGGAAAAAAATTCTACGTGTTCCAACACCTACCTCTCCTCCAAAGAAGTGATGATTAAACATGTTATAGTGGCAGAACTCATCCTGGTCATAGAACTGTGCATATCTGAAACAGGAACAAATTAGCATATTGCAGCATATCAGTCACAGGTTAAAGACTTGAGGCTAGAAATCTTGCTAACACAACATATTGCCTTTTGTGCAGTGTTCCCTGTCTAACAAAAGCAAGCTGGAAAAACAGAGCAAGTTTGAACTTATCTATATGCACACAGAGTTGGCAAATACAGCATAGAGCTGTATCCAGGTAACAGTAAGGTGGGTGAGTGTACAGTGCAGGCTTCAGCAAGTCATGCAAGAACACACCCCGTCTGCAGTTCGATCTTGCACATTCTTTACAGAAACACTTAACAGAGAGACGGAGGGCAGATCGGAGGTAAGCACTGCTAACAGCCGTACTTTCACGCTAAATGAACTCGGATTAGTCTATATTTGACTGCGCACACCATAACAATAAGTTGTTCTTACTTCAAGTATACATCTACAAGTTGCACGCTAAACAAGGAATTGTCAGACTCTTTACGAAAAGACCTGGGGCTTCACAACAATATATATGGAATAAGCCAAAGGTTACAGTCCACATTCAAAGTATTCACAGAGCTATATAATGATTACATATTGAAGTGGCGCTGTTTTCAGGAGATTTGGAGCAAAAATTAGACCATGTTCTAGATAGCTTCCTAGCAGACAGAGCAATTGGCATGGACCCAGAACAGACAGGTTCTCACAGAGTTATGAAAACCTGAAGAACTGGGTCAGTCTGCAAACACAGGCATATCAAACAAACCTCAATCAGACTATGAATGAACAAAGCTTATCCAACCGTGGCAGCTCCAGATTTAACATATCTTGATTTCATCTTTCTTTCCTCAGAAATGGCTGGGAAACAGCCAGCATCTGTTTCTAGCGGACTGTCAGCACTGGGTCTCTCAGTCCAGAGTGGTCTAGGCCCACCATCTGCAGGCAGCCAGAATGTACTGCAGGATGGTGGACTGAGCTTTACTTCACTGGACTCCAACGAAGACGGGGTTGTTCAGCCCTTTCCACGTTCCCCAAAACTACTAAGGAAGCTAGCTGAAGCTGGACACCTCACAGAGGTAATTGTGTGTAGTAAAGGCTTAATCAAAGCTTTTATTCTTCAGCTGCATATACAGAATGGGTCTACAGGTGGTTTTCTATAACTGTAGCGGGTAAAACACAGCAGTAACACAGTTGTATGCACTCATGGCAATCTTGAAGCACGTTGCATAAGGGGTAGTTCCAAAAAGCAATTGGGAATAAAGTCTGAAGAACTTCATTACCAAGAATTCATAAAACACAGCAATAAATAATTTACTCCTCATACTTGAATTTCTAAGTGCTTTATAAAGGCAACTGGACTTGTTTGAGGTTCTAGAAGATGTTTCGCCTCTTATCCAATAGGCTTCTTCAGTTCTAACTGACTGGTGGGACTGAAGAACTGAAGAAGCCTTTTGAATGAGAGGCGAAACGTCTTCTAGAACCTAAAACAAGTCCAGTTACCTTTACAAAGCACTTAGGAGTACCATGACCTGGATGAATGAGAATCTTCACAGACATATATACTTGAATTTCTTCTTTTTTATAGTGGCTGAAGATGGTAAAAACAGAAACACGTCTTCTCACAGCAGGTTCAACCATCATTGGTTCTGTTTTGATTTGTCACTTCTGCCCCACAATTGTCCATGCCCAACACCTGAATTTAATTAGGGCAAATAGGGTGGAAATCAGTGGCATCTTAACGGGAGATAGAGCACTTTGCTGCAGCCCCAATTTGTGATTTATACTGATAAGACGAGGGTGCTACATAAAAAAATCGTTCCTTGTGCAGCTTTGATCATGCCAAAGTCATAACCATTAAGTTATTAAAATTTAAAGCAATTGTATATGTCTACCAGCTGAGTATATCGACAAACTCAAGTCCACTCTCTATAGGAGCAGTTATCTAGACGTGTGGAGGAACTCGAGGCAGAGAGATCCAAGGCTGAGGCCCACATCCAGTCTCTGAAGAAACGCAAGGCAGATCTCTTTGTAAGTAAAAGACCATGTACTTTACAGGCAGTACCACCTGCAGTGAGAGTAAATGCAATCTCATAGCTGGAGGGTGCAGATAAAATCATTTATCAAAACTTGGGATCTGATTGGCGATATCTCATGGGAGACTGAATGCTTGTGGTATAAAACTGGCATGGCATTCACAAATTTTCTGTTCTTCATCCCGTCCATTTTCCTTGATGAAGAGAAGCACAGAGGTGATGAAGCAGCAGGTCCACGAGCGCTTTGAGGGCATGCGGACTCTCCTGAAGCAGGACGAGCAGACCGTTCTGTACTCTCTGGAGCTGGACCTGAGACAGACCAGGACTAGACTTGACCAAGTTCTGAAGGACTGGGACCAACACCTGGTCCAGGTCACTAAGAGCATTGCCACCACACAAAGAGAGCTGAACAAGGACCAGGAGGCAGAGGGGGGCATGAAGGTCTGATTCAACAGCTGTTTACAACCAAAATTTAAGAGACAGCAACTGAACACCTTATGGGTATTATGTATGGTAAACATCCTATTTCTGTTTGTGTCCTTCACAGGGCCAGACTGAAAATGTGAGGTAATGTCCAGCACTCTAACATCCTATCAGTTTTTTGTTACTATTACTCTATTGGTAAGCATATGAAGAGCTGCTCTACTTTAAATCTCTTCTCCTGAAATGATCATGATCAATGTCTTTCCAGTTCTAAGAAGCCAGATGCCTCTGAGAGAGCAATCCGATTAAACAAAGAGAGATTTGAGAAGCTTCTGAAAACACTAAGTTCCATCTCCAAGGATCTGAGAGCCCAGCTGCAGAGGAAGACTCTTCTGTTAGGTAGAACGATCATGTCTTTATGATATCAATTGTTTGTACCCATCTGAGCACAGTGAACTTAGTAACTCAGGGTGGCAGAGAGAGAGTACAAAGACTGTCCTTCAATCTGAAGACCCAGGTTCAAACTCCGAGTTTGGCAAACATACGCTCTGCTAAATTGTCTTTGAGCAACGCACTGAATCTCTGCCAGTCCAGAAATACTTCTCTGTAGGTGAGCCTGACCTCACTGTGGAGGGGGGCAGGGAAAAGAGAATTTAATTTCAGAAATCAATAAACTGTCATGTAATACGTAAAAGGCTACATTATCAAAGCTTTCACACCAAGCACCTCTGGAGGAATTCAATTAGTTCAGTTTGTCTTTTGGATTGAAAAAATGTACCAAAACAGCAGAAAATGTGCATCTTCTTATATTCAGTCATTTTTTTCATGTGATCTTTGTTGGTATGAACACCACTGAAGGTGAATTACAGCAAAGGATGCAAACAAGTCCATCATACTTTGCTAAGGTTAGGGGAACTATAAGGGACTCCCCCACCAACAAAACGGATTTACCAAAACTCCAATAAAACCACTCGTGAGTAGCCCTGGTTTGCTTGCAGTGCGAATCCGTACAGGAAAAACACTTCATGTGTGTTTGCACCTTTAGATATGCTAGAAATAGCACTAATGAAAAGTCAAAATGCCATCACAGAAAATGGAGACACTCTGTTATAACGCTCTGTTACATTTCAGATTCAGCCCCTGTGATGATTGACACACAGACCTGCCATGGTCAGATTGCAGTGACAGCAGAGGGGCGTGGCATCTGCTTCTCAGGCGCCTCCTCTTATCCCCCGGAGCATCCCCTCCAGTTCGACAAGGTCTGCTGCGCTTTGGGCTCGCTGTCCATCACAGCTGGCCAAAGCTACTGGGAAGTGGACATTCGCTGCTGCTCTGCCTGGGCTGTGGGTGTGGCCTATGGCTGCCTGGAAAGGAAGGGGCGGGACAAAGGCGCCAAACTGGGCCGAAACAGGAACTCGTGGTGTGTGGAACTCCGGGACGGACGTCTTTCTGCTTGGCACAACGACCGCAATTTGCCATGTCAGGGCGTTGGGCAAGCGACACTGGGAAAGGTCGGAGTGTGGGTGAATTACGAGAAGGGCCAGCTGACGTTTTACGATGCAGAGACCATGGTCGTTTTACAGAAGTTCTCGGCAGCCCTGACGCCGGTGTTTGACAGGGCTCATCACCAGTTCACTGAGCCCCTGTACCCAGCTGTACGACTCCTGAGACCACCAGAGACCCAGGTGTGGCAGAACCACCTGGAGATCTGTAGCCTTCTGTAACACTCACATGATATTCTAGAAATATCCCAGAGTCCTTCTAGTATCAATAAATATATGCAGGACAGTGATGTGGGTTCTAATGTGAGGTCTAGCTACTGTGTGAAGTCCTTACCATTGCTGTATGCCACTGTGATAGAACAGCAGGAGAATACGGTATGACAGACCCACCTGAAGTCAATGTCGAGAAGGAGACTCTTCAAAGGCTCGTGCTTCCCCTCCTGGTAACGCAACTTGATCAGCTCCTGAAGTCTGGAACACAGATTGAAATGAAAACACATTCCTGACAGTGCTTCATATGTCAATCATTTGTCTGCACGAAAGCACCTGGCCTGTAGTAAATATCATCTCCTCATTAGAATCAGACAAGTATTACAGGAATTTGTCTTTGTCTACATACAGTGCAGGGGAACTGCAAGGTATGTCAGCAGGTGGCAAACTACAAAGTCCCAGTCTATAAATATACATTCAGCATTCAATCACTATGCCTGCATGCCACACAGTGAAGTAATTATACCAAGACGAAGAGATGTGTGACAATTATACAATTGTACATAGAGAAATAAACATTTATCTATGTTATATGTAAATGCACTCCTGTACTAGGCCTCAAGACATGAGTTTAGAAGACTGGCCAATGTCTTAGTCTTTAATGCAATATCAGCCTCATATACTAGCAAAGTGATAAATCAGTCTAATGCCAATCTGTAGATAATGTGACTACATTTGCACATCTGTCTGTCATCTGTAACATATAAATCTGTCAGTGAAGATGCTTATCTTTATCTGCCTGCTGTACTGTTTGGTTGTCTTTGCTTATAGAGATTTCCATTTGTGTTTTTTTTTTTTTTATCTCTACTCTTTTCCCAACAGGGATAAATTCAGTTCATATAATCTATTAAATTAATGTCTCTCTGAATGACAAAATCCCCCAAAGAATGCCTCTCACCTTGGTGTACCCACACACAGCACCTTCCTGTAACCCCGGCCAGCCAAAGTGTCCAACAGGAAGTGTGCACTGCGGTCTGTGAACAGGTACTGGGCGTTGCTCTTCTTGTTCTCTAGGGGGCGCAGCAGCACGCTGGGCCTCCTCAGCTGGGCCGCAGTGATGGCGGTGGAAGTGTGGGAGGCATGGGCGTCATGTTCGCCCGGTAGGAGCAGCATTTGGCAGTCCAGACAGAACTCCTTCTCATCCAGCGGGAGGGAGGCGAACTTTCGAAACCTGAGGAAGAAGTTTGGTCCATGAACACAGACTCACTAGCATAAGATCCTCAGCTGTATATAGAAAACAATTCCTGCAACATGAAAAAAAAACAAAACAAACAAAAAAAAACAGGCCTGTGTTTTATTCCTCACAACTGTGACTGAATAATGCAGAATTGTGTGGTGTACTTCTCACAGTTGCAATTCACACAGACTTGATATTTTCTCGCAAATGTGACTTAGTAAGTCACAGCATTATTTTAATATTGTGTAATTCCTCCAGTAACGTCAAAATCTCTTTGTGAAACCATATTAAAAATTTTCCTCTACATTATCTATCTTGCATAGACTAATTAGGCGACCACACCACAGGCTGAAGCTGCTGGCTGTAAGACCCCTTTCAAATGAATGCATACATTAATCTTACAGTTCTGAGTTGCGCAGTCACAACGATGAGATTAAATCCCACAATTCTGCATTATTAAATCACTGTGAGCTTCCACAGTTATAAGTTTCCATGTGATCTGTAAAATCTTTTAAAGACATGTTCTGTGAGGCATGTGTCATTTCCAATAAGCCACTGCTGGATTATTGTATGCATTTTGGTATGCATGTTCGCTCCATACAAGACAGAGTGGAGCATATCAGGGCTACTCTCCTTTGACATGTCTGCAGCTGGTCAGGGGGTTTCACCAGGGACATTTTGACAGCAAGTATAGTCTTTTTCAGTAGCATCCACTGGCTGCTGTTGTCTTCTTACCTGTGGCAGTACTGCTGATGGGTGAATGCAGGTCTCTTGGCCTGGTTCTCTGCCTCTCTGGCTAACAGCCTGGCCTCCGACACCTGATAGACAACAAAGCATTTTCATGAATGAATGTTCAAATGACCAGCCACAGACATAAAAGAATAATGCAAATGCAACATCAGAAAAGGTTTCGGGCTATGAAGCTGCCCCTAGAGAGCCTACCTTTTCATCCTCCCACTGAAAGAAGCTGCAGTCTTTTCTGTCTCTGCAGGCTGCGCAGGCATAAAACCTCCTGCCTTTTCCATCTCCTTTGCAAACCTTCTCAAACAACAACGTTGGACCTGGTAAATGACAAATATACGTTATTATGTAACTTAGATTATTTTCCACCAGGTTATAATAAACCCAGTACGTACCACACTGCCTCAAAAGGGAAAGACAACCCACACAAAACTCCTTTCAAAAATCCATATGAAATAAAATTAATTGAGCTTAACCAATGGGCACATTTACATGACTTGCTCACGGAATATCATTTATCGAGTCATTCTTTAACTCGGTATACATCCAATATAACGTTACTGAGCGACACGTATTTTTCCGACTTTTTTTTATTGGCTCGCCTGTTAGCTACTTATGCCAAAATATACACAGCCACATACGAATTCCAAAAATTTCAGATTTTATTAAACTACGACCTGCTTGGTGCATCATATCTATGCCGATGGTACAAATGATATTCTTTATTTGTAGAACTGCTGAAGTCATGTTGTGTCAGGTATATATTTTGCCGGTAAGAAAGCCAACTTTAATCTACCAACTTTTTTAAAAGGGACTTTCGGCTGTCCTGATTTCTGCCTCACCATGCGGACAAGATGGAGCTTTCGTTTCCCCTTCTGGAACAATAACTTCTATTCCAAGGTCGTCGTCGTTTGGCCCGGGCACATCCATTTCTTCAGAGTTAGAAGAATTTATGGCTAAACTGTATGGCAACTTTGTGAAAATGAGAGCTAAACCTCACAAGTGGAAGCCATGCCGTGTTAGTGTTAGTCGCGTGTATTTGACGTCATGATCGCCTTGTCGCGATAAAAGCGAATTGATCAGAAAACGCTGGCTGACTAGTTTAATCTTGCAAATGCTCTCCAAATAAACTTTCAGATAAAAATTCAGTATTTTTAATACCCATGCACAACTGATGAACTCCTTGAGAGCAACAGATTTTTTTTTTAAATGAATAAGTTTCCCATAAAATAAACAAAGAACTTATTTAAAACAAAGTACATTGTACACATTTTTTATTAAACACATAAACATGTTTAAACGTGTTTACAAAACATAAACATGTTTTATTTGTTTGCTTGTTTGTTTATTCATTCATTCATCAACCATTTTTTATTACAAAAAATGGTTAAAATGTTACAAGGGCAGTTTCACCAATTACAGTGTAAAACTGGTAATAAACAAGCGTCACTCAAATAACATTGCTGGATGCTATAACAGAATATAGCCTACTGCAATATACATCAAACTATGTTGTGGAAAAACTGCATCTTATTTGATGTAATGTAATGTAATACTTGCTCCAGCGGGAGGCAGTAAAGTAACGAGAATCAGTCTTGTCACTGCACCTGTCATAATGGGCTCAGATTGAAATATAATGAAGAGTCTCATGCTCCATAAATTGTCTCTATAAATTCACATTGTCAAAACAGAGTCAGAAAATGATACCATGATTGTGCTGGGTAATCAAATCAAGGATGATTTATATCATATCATGGGACAATAAAATGATACATCAATAGCAGGCTACTTCAATTATACATTGGTAAAGCAGCAAAAAAGCATAACTGATGTCATTTATGCTTTATCAGCCCTTTAGCGAAATGCTGAGCTAGCCTATTTTGATGGAAATTTCAGTGATCCCCATGGGGAATGTTACGTCCTGAGTTGTATGTTCTGTGTACCTGCCTTTTGTGTTTGTTTCAGGGAGCTGGCACCAATCATTGGTCCATCCAATCAGTGGCACCTGAGCGACCTATAAAAAGCCCTTCCTCCACCGCCAGTCTCCCTCACAGCCAGCAGACACTGCACCAGCAGTGATCAACCACACCACATTATTTTGTCTTTGATTTCCCTTTGTTTGTGAAGCTAATAAAGTGTCTTTTGTTATATTTAGTTGAGTTTTCCTTTATTCATGTTACTTCCCTGAGCCAGGTAGCAACAGGGAAATTGGGTCGTTGCAGCAAAATAATAAGATAGGATCATGTAAAGAAAAATATGCATAAAAGGTACATACTGTATATAGGATAGCAAATTGAAGGTATGAAACACATCTGACTAACATTTGAAGTAGAAATGTGTGCTTGAAAATATATTATGCTATGAAGAGGGTGTGCTAAATAACAGTTTAGCATCGGCTACTGAGACAAGGACGGATGAGAAAATGTACGCTATGAATACTAAAAATGAAATCCATGTGCTATGAAATACCCTGAGTGGAAAATGTATTAAAGCAAATATATATGCAATACGTAGAAAACGAGAAAGAGCACTGAGGTATGAAGCAATCACTAGGCTATGCTATATGAATTGATAGTTTGACCAAGTTCACTGTTACATAAATCCAGTCATGACAAAGAGCACTATATACCCTCCATTCACGACATCGTTCTCAGACTGACAAAGGGTTTCTCTGGGTCCTCTGTTGTTGTCGCAGGTCTGTTCCCTCCGCTGCTGCCTCCTGCACCGTGCGCTTTGTTTACACCGAGCTCCCTGTAGTCCAAAACAAGCGCGACGTCGGTCATTTTAACGGCGCTTTACGTTCAGAAGTACTACAATTCCCATGTATGCGCGCGCGCCGAGCCGTGAGCGCAGTGGCGCTGTCACACGCGCTATTCATCAGCAGACTGCTTGGATGCTGAATTGCTCCAAGCTAGCTGAGGTTTGCTAGGATACCACAGGAAGTTATGTGATTTCACCTCCAAGTTGAAAGCGCAGAATAAAAAATAAGGCACTTCAACTTGAAAAAGTAAGCATTTGGCTGCTTGAACCTTACTGACATTACAGTATATCAAATTTAAAACTACCTTGAATAGCTACATAGTTTCAAATTGAATATGTGAGTTGAGAAGTTATCCTTCATGTTAAGCAGCGAGGATGTCTTTAAATATCATGCTTAAACATGCATAGGGTGGTGTGAACATGGCATTATTTTATCTCCAAATAATTCACATCAAAACGCCCGTGAACTCGTGAACTGAGTTCATAAAACCCGAGAACAGTTTATGTAGCAAGTCAATTTAAGTTTAAATCGAAAGATGATTAGCCTATATTTTTGTTATGCTACGGAAATCGAATAGAAAATCTTTCAAAATTCTCACTTAACAGTTTGCTGGTATTGTATAGGCCTACATTTACATTCTTGGCTAGATTTATAAGCTATGTAGATTTGTTGGCTAGTCTTGAGGTTGCTTATCAACAGCAAATTAAATGGGAAAAGAAAAAAAGAATACTTTTCTGAACATTCTGGAAATTAAACTGTTTCTTCTTTGCTGGAGCCCTCTTGGAAATCCCTAGATCCCACTTAAAATGCTTCAGAAAGGCTGCAATATATGTTCATCAGCAGGGACTTTTAATTTGAAAACTACTACCCACTTACTGTTGTATCTAGCTTGACTCTGGTCGCAGTTCTCCACGGTGCGCCCACACCCAGCCTGCACTGTCGGCCGCAGGGAGGGAACCAGTCCTGCAGCATACAGGACATAGTGTTTAGCACACATTTGAGGCTTTACCACCGAAAGACAACCAGGCTATCAGCAATATTCCTGCGTCAACAATTTTCTATCATTCATCCTTTAGAGGGAAGTAAGGCTTGTGCGCTCTGCAGCAGCTGGCATCATCCATGTCCTGTCAGTGTGGATAGTGGGCTATTTGCTGTACATCATCTGACTGAGCAAGACATCTGATCTGGCATGATGAGCAGCACTGGTAAGATCACTCAAGATTTAAGCTTCTTACACTGGGTTTCCTCTAGTAATGGCTAAATATTACTAAATATTAAGGTGAATGCCTATAATTTTCCTATAGGGACCTTTGGTGTGGCTGTGATGATCAATAGTGAATGTACTTCATCTAATTTTCTGTGGCATCACTATAATATTTCCATGTGTAAAATTTGTATGGCATCCCCCTAAAAATGTATCATAAGGTTATATGACAAGAGCACCATCACCTGCTAGTGAAGACAGCAGCATAAAGGTGCAGCCAAACGTGATCTTGCAGGAATGGTTGAGTTTCACGAAGACTGAGACATGATTTCGCCTCTGCATGTCCCTGTTGAAGTAAATGTCATTTGGACTAACTGGGCTGGGTGTAGAAACGCCCACCCTGCCCACAGCGGGCCTAGTGGCTGTCTCATTATGTTGTATTGCAGTGACTCCCTGTTTACAGAGGCATGACTACCGTCTACAGCAGGTCTGACTGCTGGGAGGCTGCTGTCTGAGCTGTGTGGTCTGCCTGTGTAAAATTCAGCATTGTAATAGGAGGCTGGTCTTCATCATGAAGCCCATTTACCCTTCAGTCCTGCACCATCTGTGCTGTACAATACATTTGTTTACCATATGCAAAGAAATAAGTGCTGTATAATATGATGTCACTGGCATAGCATGAGTTCCCAATATTTGTAATGCTAAACACTCTCCAAACCAGTGTTGTAGTGGTAAATAAAGAAGTTGGCAATCTGTGTGCAACAATTTATCCCTCTTTCCCTTAAAAGACCCAATCCTCATAACGTACTGTATATCAGTCAGATGTCACTTACAGATCTTGGTGGGTTTCCCCTCCACTACATACATAATAGGCCCCACTTAATTAGATTTTCCCCTGGGACTCCTGAACATGTCTGTTGTTAGATATGATAAAGAGTAACATAGCTGGTTCATAGTTGGCAGATAACTCAAGGAGAGAATGAAATCTATGATCAAAGTAGTCTTTATTGTACATTCCCCACTTTCCTGATAGTGAATGATAGCAACAGTAATAGAGAAAAAATTACACTAGTTTTCATTTTGCTGAGGAGCCCCTGGGCTCTTTCAAGGAAGCCTTACCTTGGGAATCTGCATTCGTACTCTGTGTTCCAGAAAAGTCAGAAAGTCAGAAATTCCAACTCCCTGCTAGAAAAAAATGCACTACAACAGCCCATAAAGTTTGAATTTCAAGTTGGAGTCCTGGAAGATTTCCAAGACGCAGTTACCTATTCTTACGTCATTATGGCGGCATACACTGTAAGTGCTACACCTCATTACTTTAAGCTTAACATGTTTATAATCCTCAAAATAGACTTCAGTTTGATTTTCACCACTGTGTGATCTTAAATCTATCAATACAGAAGTGTCGTAAATGACTAAACATATACATTTTAATGTAAAGTTGTACTTACAGTTGCTAATAAGATGCTAACTAGCTAGCAAACATAGCTAAATAGCAATAATAACATTGTGTATGACATTATTTTGTGCACTGTTGCAAAGGAAACACTTTTTTTTTTAACTAGACCACTTCTGAATCTACTAGCTGGGAATTTTTGACTTGCAACTCTAAATAGAAAGCAGTAACAGAGCAATAGGTCTATATGATATGGTGAATTGTAGTGAGGGCAGAGCCTTGGGCCCAACAATAAGTCCAGCTCCTCGCCACAGAAAGCACAGAGTTCCCCGAGCTTGGGCAAATAGTTTTAATGAGGGGAGCGATCAATGCCCTGCACAGCAAGAGCTCCGCTGTTTGAACCGCTAATGAGAGGGTGCTGCAGTTCGTCTGGGACTGAGACAGGGGAAATTCATTAGCACAATGCTGTAAAGTGACAAAGAAGAGACAAACAGGGGACATGTCTGTCTGGGACTGTGTATCCTTTGTCTGTGATGCTTTTAGAAGTTTGACCTTTCACCTTCCCAGGAATGTCGGCTGGATATGTCAGGAGAGGAAGAGAATGGAAAATTCATTTCAAATCTCTACCTGTGTGTGATGACAGCTGGCCTCCACATGTGTGCTGTTGGGCCAGGTTGTTCCTGATAAACAGTATCAAATGTGTGTGTGTGTGTGTGTGTATGAGTGTGAGATCCCGTTGTGTTTCAATAAAAGTGTCTGGCTAGAATTGAAATTTGAAGGCATTTTATGCATCAGTCTCCACTACAACAGGCCCTGAAAACATGCGCAGTAACATGCAAAGTCATGGTGAAACTAAGTGTAGAACTACACCTGTGGGTCAGTTTTGTTTTGTTGGAACCATAGTGGAAAATCTTACTTTGTTCCATTTTTGTATTTGGTTCATTTGAGTTCACACTACCCAGTTTAAAACAAAACAAAAATCCCATGGACTCACATGTGTCTCGTTTGTAGGAGAGATTTAGTGAAGTGAGGAGTCAAAATATGAGTCCAGTCCCTGTAGCTTTCACTAATCATAACAGATTTGTCAGCGCTCTTTACCATTGTTGACCTTCCTGGTGTTCATATCAGTTAAGAACACATGAAAAAACAGTTAAATTTAAGCATCAGTCCAGACTTAATTTTGATATTCTGGGCTTTATATGAATAACTGCTAGCTATGAGAAGTCAACATCCTCCATGTCAATGTCCTATACCCATAAACCCTTGCATTTTGGGGCTGTTTCCAGTAGTTCGTTGGGTTTACGTCCTGCCTCAATTTATTTTGAAATGTCACTTTATCACTGTCTCTTCAGTAGCCCAAGTTTTACATCAGCAGCATTGTTTGTGGTTACTACTAATCCTGTACGTCCTTAGTTTGGACACACTGAAAGCACTGAGCCACGGCACGAGCGGGAGTAATTATCAGTGACTAACAGGGATGAATGATTGGACGATCGCCTGTTAATTCCAGCTCAGATTCCTGCTGTGGGTCACATGAAGAGCAGCCTGATCAATAGTGATTTCTCAAGCTGTTTTCTGACTGTTTGTGCACAGTTGAAGTTGCTAGTGCAAATTCACTGAGCCTTTGGCAGTAGTCTCACATGACTGGTTATTGGACTCCAGGGTCAACATAAGTCTCTCTGTTGCGCAGGTCTGCAGCATTGTGATACACCCAGTGATGTCATATTTTCAGAAAAGCATTTATTTATTTATTTTCCCCCTAAAAGGCCCAACCTCCAAATAGCTTACATCAGTTTCATGCTGATTGCTATCACGTACTGTCAATTAGCCTCATGCATATTTAAGAGTTGAGGTGGGTTTAACCTCCACCCCATCTCTAAATGCATCTAAAGCCCAAACACATGAGGAAATCAAACCCTGTAATTTTAATGTGGAATGTGGGCTCAACTCATTACTGTATCATTATCTATCTGTCTATCTATCTATCTATCTTTTGGCCCAGCATGTTAGAGCAACAAATAAAGACAAGTACAAATAAAAAGAAAAAGTAGGCAGAAGTAGTAGGACAAAGGCAACTTGAAATGTATGTACAAGGACAGAGGCAAAAGGCAGATGATGTAGCACTGAGAAGAGAACACAGCAATGAGCATCATGATCATTATTATCAGTAACAGATCAGCTGCAGGCAGCCCTAACACCATCACAAAGCATCTGTCAAATTCCAGTGAGGTGATCTAATACTCTGTCATTAGCCGGGTCGTGATCTTTTGCTGCCATCTTGGCCTGTGGCAAGCAGGGAAGCAGCAAACCCGTGAAAGTAACTGCTTAGTTTTAGGTTGGACCGAAAACCTGTAGACTCTTAGGCCTCGACTGTAGTCCAGCATGATGTCAAGATGCTGCAGGGGTTGATCTCTGGTCAAGTCACATGCAAGACATTGACAGTTGGGTTTGATCGTTGCTCTAGTTGGCTGAGGCGCATACTACCCTGTAAGTGCAATTTCCTGGAATTGAATCTGCACTTTTAATGTGCCTAAAAATGTGATAAAACACCATCTCTGCCAACTGTCAAACAAAGCAGCATTATCAAATCATATCTGATGTCTCCCTATTTAGAAAGTGTTAGAATAGATAGACTGGAGGTGGTCTTGTACACCTAAACTGCTTTAACAAAATAAATAAAAGAAAAAAGAAATCTTCCTCTATGGCCTGCACAAGTTTGATCGCTGGATAAGAGTGTCAGCTAAATGCCTAAAATGTAAAAAATGTAAATGTAAATTTTGTGATCCATCAGCTTAATTGAGGTTTAATTACTTTACTTTTGGAATGGACGACATAAGCCAAATGGTAAACATTGCTGCTGCTTTGACACTTTGCCTGTGTTGCTCAACATGTTTAGTCACTTGTTGTATGATCAAAGTTTTTGAGATATTTGTCAAAGAGAGTAACTGTTATTATTTCTCATTATGAACCGGCATATGCCGTGAGAACACCCACATACCCATCCACCATCCCATATAAACACACACTAATAAATACCATTTGACTGTGGTTTGGCGACAGTGTTGCAGTGAGACTCGTCCCCTCTGGCCTCATGCAGTTAAATGTGTGTCGTAAGTCAAGTGTTACAGCAGCATGCACAAGTTCTGCTCTGAACAACATGTGCCTCTGGGATCTGTGTGTGCTTCACTATGTGCTCTGTGTCATGGTAGATGATAGATGTGTTTGCACGTGCAGTTTATGCTCAGTGAAGTGTTTGTATAAAGGGGTGAGTTAGAAGCGAGAAGGACAAGATTGGAGCATCTATATTCACCAAATGAGTGTGGGAATGTCTAATGCATGAGCGTGTGTGTGATAGTAAGGTCGGACTGATATATAGCGTTGATATTTGCCTTTTATTAAAAATCAGATTTGGTCCAATCAGTGTCATCTTTTTGTTTTAATTATTTAATAGATGTAATGCAGTTTGAAACCATTTTTACGATACGAGTTAAAAATACACTGACTAGTTATAGCTGTGATTCAGCCTGCTCACCTGCATCCTGGACCCTCCATTTCTTTCCAGTCCCCACCTCTATTCCGACCTTGGTGTCGCTGGACTCCCTGTAGTGCAGCTCCTCTTTTGCATGGCTGAACATGAGCTCCTCATTCAAGTTGCAGGTGGAGGGCTTCAGTTTTTCCACCCATACAAGACAGTGCTGCTGAAGTTCTGAGGAAGTCCCAAGCACTTGCAGAGGTAGTGGATGATCCTCCTCTTGAAACCCCCAACAGTTAATAGCAGGGCATCACAGACCAGTGTGGGCCATAGGGTCTTTGGAGAGATGCCAGGGCTGGTAAATCCAAATGTTAGATTTACCTGGCAGGCCTGACTTGAGCATCATACAGCCATCCCACGGCTCCTTGGATGGATGCCATGTCCTTCAGGATGGAATTGCACCTGAGGAAGAGGCAGACCTTTCATCTCTCGGATCTGCACGTTGCTGGCTTGAAGTGCATCTGTGTCCAGCTTCTCCTGGAGGACCACCTGCATCCTGGCACATCCTAGTTATTATTACCGTCAGGTCCATGAATACTGATAAGGCCCTGATGATTCCCCTCTCTCGCGGATGCCACTCGGATGTACTTGTCTCAAAGGTGACTCTCAGAATGAATTTTTCTTGTAATGATACAGAAAGAGGTTGCTGATCTTGCCTGGGACATTGTGGCGATCAAGGGCAGTTTCTCCCAACTTGTGTGGGGTATAGATCCATATTTGTCTGAAAGGTCCAGCCACAGCACCAGGTCTTCTAACCCTTTGCATGCTTCCCTGATCAATTGTGTGATCACCCTTGTGTTCTCAAGGCACCCTTGGAACTTCAGCCAACAATACCCAAAAATATCTTTCTCTTGATGAGATAAAATTACTCAGTGTTCCTGGATTGGGAACCCAGACAACCTCCATAAGCTTTCCCCTCCTCCAAGTCACCCTCAGGATCCTTCACAGTTGATATAGAAGTTTTTGGACACTTCTTGTACTCCTTGTTGGGCAAACCAATCAGTCCAAGGGCCAAGCTAGCTCTGACTGCACTACCATCCTCCTTCCATCTCCTTCCAGCTCCCTTGCTCTTGAACTTGGTGGTGGTTGCTGGGGGATTTATAAAGGCCTTACAGTAACCCAAGTCCTGCTCCCTAGCTGTGTCTCCCTAGGTGTCGTGAAAAGGTATCTCCTTATCTGGGTATAAGAGGTCTCTGCATGAGCAGCTGTCTCATGAAACCAGAGGGTTTGTATTGAAGGCTGCCTGCCTGCTGGTCTTCTCTGTGCCAGGGCGTCCTGCAGAAGTTCAGGACTTTGGACCTCACGATGCTTCATAGCTCTGCTATTGCACCCTTCTCCTCTGCAGCCTCTGTGAACAGAATGTTAAAGTGACCTCAGTTCTTGTCCTGACTGGCTGATCAGTTCTAATGCGACATTTTACAGTAATCGGATTCCACACAAAGATGTATGAATATAGTTTTAGCTTTAGTGTCTGCTGATGGTCTAAATGCTATTTCAGATGCTTTTCCACCCCAACAAGAATAACATGAGGGACGCACTGGAATTTTTCTCAGGAAATGGTCAGCTATTGAATATCTGCACAAAATGGCCAACAGTGGCTTCAGTCCAAAAATGTCAGTATCGGAAAACCAAACCCTAGTTTTTCTGTATGTGTATGTATTCCAGGGATAGTTATAGGGCTGAGTGGCATGGGCAGCAGTGTTTCCTCTGTAATTCTTCATAGTAGTGGTGATTTTGGCTGATTTTTTTCCATGCCTGTCTTTGCTTTTGCTTTTTGCCAAAAACTGATGATTCTTAATCATGACACAACCTCAAATTCAAAGTCCCTTGTCAACACACTTGTCTTTTTGGTGTACACTGGGTAAGATTTTAGGTTTTATTTTAAATATTCTATCTCAGGATTTCTTCAGCAGTGGTGGTGGTGTTTTTGTTCTGAGGCTGTGGTGCCCACCACTGTTGAATGAATGTACTGGAAACACTGGTGGGCAGAACAGGACTGGAGAGTCAGCCAGGCTGGCATCACAGCTGTTCTTACTGGGAGAAATACCGGCTGATCCCACTGCCACTAAGCTCCTGTACTGGGCTGCAAACAGACATGCACGCAGGCGCACACACAAACACAAACACACACACACACACGCACACACACACACACACACACACACACACACACACACTAGCAGTTAAGCTTGCAATGTGGCGTGGGCTTGTGACATTTCCCTAGCCTGCTGTTTTACGTTGGTCTTTGATGTAGGCAAGAATGGCATGTTGTTTATCCTGCGTGACCCCATAGACTGAATATCACATCAGTTTGGTCAGAAAACAGTTTTCAGATGCTTGTAGCTACAGTTAGACAGATAATTTTGGCTTGAAGATGATGATTTCTAGTATTTTGTGCCATCATGAAATATCTTTAATTCTGATGTTTTCTTTCCCCAGAAAATCCCCAAAATGACGAGCATTCAGTAAACATTCCCCAGAATTTTGTCTGTGGGGACTGGAAATTAAACTAAAAATCTGAAACTAAATTCTGACCTTTATGAGAGACTAAACTCTGCCAAATGCCAGACTAATGAAACTCTATTAGGCTGGTCAGCTGCTCATTAATGCTTTAAGATATGTTCATATTAATAGCAGCCAAGCATGCTGACATGGAAATGTTTGATAATTAATACATTAATTAGCTTAATTAATTAACTCACAAGCACAACTTGCTATGTTAAATATGTCATGTTGATTATAATGGGACAGTGCCTCTTCTTAATAAAGCTAAAATAATTATACAATTCTCCTAGTTTTCCTTAAGATAATGTTGGAGCTGTCTTAAAGGCCATCACTTAAATAACACAATAAATACAGAATAAAGAAAAAAAAAGAAATCAATAAAACTGTTTCTGGCAGTAAAATGATGAAAGATGAAATTGCTTTGCTCATCAACAGGCTTCTACTGTTTTGGCATTTTCGCCTCCTTCTGCTCATTTGCATGTCGTGTAATCGTTTCATAAAAGCACGATGCTACGCAAAAAATACCACCACCTTTTGTCAGACAGTATCCAGTTCAAGTTCAGTAATGCAGGTGAGTTCAAGTTGGGTATTACTCCAGCTAATAATTAATACATTAAAATTATGGCTATTGATAAAAAGACAACCTATATTGAGACCAGTGTTTAATGCTATCCTTGGAATTGTGGAGTTATAATAATAACAATAACAATAACAATAATGACAACAATAATAATATTTATCGTAATTGTTATGATTATTATTATTATATTATATTATACTCTTTTAGTGCTACCATCTCCTTCTCAAATAATTTAGAATTGTGTGACAAAATCTCTTATGTTTTCTTACTCTTTCTGATGGTTGGCTTTCCACTGTGTTTCCATTCACTGATTATCATGGGTGTTGAATATGCATATGCTTATTAACATTGGCCAACTCATTGGCGTTTGCCTTGGACACTCCTTTATGAATCACCTCAAGTTACCACGCCGTTAAGTTTGCGTGGTACAAAGCAGTTACCTGAGTTTTAAGAATACGGGCCACTGTATCTTATAAGATCTATAGTTATTTTTCCATATGCCCTGATTTGTTTTTGAGAAGAAATAATGAAAAAAACAGAATCTATTGTGAAATCATCTTGATCCCTAAAATAAAGTTAAATGGCACCATGAGCCATGCCAAATAATATAAAAATACCATTGAATCATAACTTATTCATTCCTCCCTGTTTACATCACACCTCCAGTATGCAGGATGGAAACCAGGGTGTCTTTTAATTGAGTGCAGTGTGGGGAGCATGCTGAGCTCCTGGCATTTAGGAGTGACAGCAGCGAGGTCGGCCATGTGTTTTACTGGGACGTCTTAGAGACAGTGAGTTATGTTACAGGGTGTATCAGTTAAATAACTTAAGTGGTGCAGTTAAATGGGTTGACATTATAAGTAAGCTGTAAGGCGTGATGTTGCACACACACACACACACACACACACACACACACACACACACAGACCCGCTGTGGTGTGTAAGTACAGAGTGTTGCAATTGGCTTATTGGCTTAGTAACGCACTAGTAGAAAGCTTGAGCTAGTTGAAGTAATTTATTCAGTGTGTGTGAGTGTGTGTGTGTGTGTGTGTGTGTGTGTGAGACCTTGAAGCTGCACCAGAGGCTCCACCTGGTTACCCAGCATGCCATGCAGCCTGGCTTAAAGGTGTTTCCACACACAAATCACCAAAGCTTCAGCCTGCCTCTAGA
>OMLF01036339.1:0-10079 GCA_900302615.1 Holocentrus rufus | reverse complement strand
CTCTCTCTCTTTCTCTCTCTCTTTCTCCCCCCCACACACACACTCACACACACACACACACACACACACACACACACACACACACACATGCACACTGCTTAGCCCACTCGCACATAACACTTTGTTGTCATTTAATACATTACCAGTGTCATAAACCTCATTCATTGTTGCATTTACTGACTGAAGCCATCCTCTGTTAACCATTTTGATGAAACTAGTAGGACAAATTTATTTTGTAACCTAAATATGCTATCCTAATTTAATTAATTCATCATGCTTGTTTACATTTGTGTTTGAAGGTTTATTCGTGAATTGAAGTATCAAGTAAGGTTAATTTTACAGGAATGATTAACTAACTACAGTTGCAGTAACACCAACCAACAGAGGATATGCACAAGTGTTGAGGTGCAAAATGATGAGGCATTAAAGATGGCACCAAGTACAGTTACTAACTACAGGAGAGCAGCAGCATCATAAAATCCCCCCGTGGAGTCCAGACGCTGGTGGTGATGGTAGCTGGTGAACGGCACGATGAAACATCTGAAGACGTGGAGGTGACGGGGAGGAGGAGGGGCGCAAAGCAGCAGCCTACACACGACTGCAAGCAGAGAGAGAATACATTAAAAATTAAAATTAAACTGAAAACATTAAAAATACAGCAGTTAGATGATATAACAATCGGAGTGTGTTGCTATGCCATTGGACAGATGTGAACAGCTGATCGATCTAAATGACACTATGGGGGATTTGAATGATCATGCACAGATGAGACAGTGAGATTAGATTAGATAATACCTACAATAAGAGAGAGAAACATAACTTTGACATGTGCAAAAGACAGTCTTTCTGATTAAATTTTTAATGTAAGAAGTTTCATCTGTCTGCTGCTCTGCTCTAATTTGTACCAAAATATGAATTGGGGAATATGTGAAATTCCTTCAGTGTTATTAGTTTGGTGTTTTCAAATAGTAAAATATTGCTAGTAGCAATATTTCCCCACAGGAACTTACGACCTGTGGGGTTGTTCTTGGTGGGAAGATGCTCGCCTGCCTGTCATAACTTAGCTTATCTTAGCTTGGCAACTTCAGAAAAATATTTTTATTCTAATGTCTTTGCTTTTAGTGGAAATACAGAATTGTTTCCATGATGGTTCTACAGGCAATGAGCTATTTTCTTTTTGCAGAAGCTTGGAGGTCAATAAAACTGTAAATAATACCATGTAATACTGTAAATAAATAAATCATTTTCTGTTAATCTGTTAACTTCTTATGTAAAGTAAAACCATAGGGGGTTAATCTACTTATTTTGTCTTCTGTTGAAAAATGATGGCAGTGGTCACTTTTCGATTTAAGAGCACCTTGTATTGGATTATATCTTCCACACCATCCTTCTTTCCATTCACTAGCCGGCATTGAACAGGCTTCATGACCAGAACACAAAGTGGCTTATTGGGGGTCTGAAAAATTCTGATCCAACCTTTTCCCACAGAATGCAAAGCTCAAATTTTGTCTGGGTCAAAGGCTAGTTTTGCCATCATTTGATAGCTTCTGATCAAAACTCCCCTTTGCTTCACTAGGGCTACTTATATGTGGCTCACCAGGGCACGGGTCATATTGGACTGGGCTGGAGAACTGTGCACTTTGACAAGGAAGACTTAAGTGGCGCTATAATGAGGCAAAAGCAAAATTTTGATCCATATGTTGAAAAGGGATGAGAATATAGGCTCCAGGTCACGCTGTACAGCACTTACCCTGGTGGCGAGGTTTCCAACAGGAAAATCAATAACACCTCTAAAATCTTTTCTGTAATAAACAACCTTTTTGTCCAGCAGCCTGTCAGATTTAGATTTGTGATAAATATAATTGCATGAATGCTCCTTGATGGAGGTTGCCTGATCCGAAGCCCAAGCTCACTAATTAGGAATGTAGGAATAATCCAATGCCAATATTAGGTTGCCCTGGGCACCAGCCCTGAATAAGCATTTGTGAAGGTCACCCCCCTCAATCAGCTGTAGCTGGTTATCATGTCAGACCAGAAATCGTGGCTCAATAGGCTTGAACTTCTTAACCTATTACCTTGCCTTTAATTTAGAAAGAAAAAGCAGATTGCTGGGAATTACATAAAACAATCCTATGCAAATACATAAAAGAACATTTGCTGGCAAACAACTATGGTGGATTCTCTAAGCACTGAAAATGCTAAGCAAAATTATGTTGGATGATAATACAAGAAAAAGAAAATAAATTCATCATCAACTGCCGATTACTTTAGTTACTTGTTCAATAATCAATTAAATATCATATATACCTTTGTGAAACTTTGTGTTAATCTGCCCAAATGTTGTTCCTGAATGACACTGGATAAAAATAAATGCATGTGCTATACGCTTGTGAACACCATACTATATTTTCTTTTTTCTTTCTTTCTTTTTTGAGGAGGGTGGGGGGAGAGTTTTGCTTGATGATAATGAATTTCTCTGAAGAAAGATCAATTATTAAAGGCCTTTGGTCAAACAAGGTGAACTCCATAAACCAAATACCATCAGATTAATGCAAAATCAGTGTTGTGAAGTATAACCCTGACTGCCTAATAGCCTGCTGCAGCAATTAGATATTGAGGAATATCCTCTGAGGAGATGCAGGTCTCCAATCACTGTTTAAAATGGAGCAGCATTTTCTGCAGATATTGGTTTGCAAGGAGGCTGTGTTTTATTTCCATGCTCATATAAAACATATTGCAGCTCTGTAAGTAAAATGCAAAGGTAAAGTATGTGTAAATCACATAATATAGCACTAAGCTACATTTCTCAGTATAATGTGGGCATCTCAGACTATTTGCTCTCCCCCTGCCAACCTCATTTTTTACACCTGCTTCTACAGTATGTGACAAATTGGAAGTCATGCTTTGTAGTTATCGGAAGCTCTGCCCAAACATCAAAGCTGGCAATGTTTTCAATACACCTCACCAAATCTAAATTCCTTACCAACCTAAATTCCTCCTTTGTCCTCTTTCATTGATATATTACCCATTTTCTGTAGCTTTAAAACAAGTAAAAAATTTATGTGTGTGTATATATATATATATATATATATATATATATATATATATCCTCATGTCTTGGGTGATTTTCATGTTTTAAGTTCAGTTGAGGATTCCTCTCCTCTGTTAGCTGTGAAAATTCTGCAACCTTTCATCTTAAACGACAATGCCAGGTAAACTTCTGTTGATAAGATTTTCTGGCGGACACAAAAAATTTGATTACAGTCGAGCACAATAACATAAAATAATTATGGCATCATATTTATTGTGATGGATTACCTCACTCAGTCATTTTTCAAGTCTGTGGAAGATGTTTTGCATAGCAGACGAAAACAAATGTCAGCAACTGGCTTCCAGAGAAGGCAGGAAAACAAAGTCAGACATCTAAAACTACATAAGACAGACCATTCTCCCCCAAAGAACGACCCCATAGGTCATTTGTTCCTTCCCAACAGGAGTGTTTCCTAAATTAGTGCACCTACTGGTGGAAAGCGACATAGTAGAAAGAGCCAGGAGGAGGTCGGGGTGGTGGATGGGTCAACAAAACACAGGAGACCGGTGTTTAATTCCTGTGTGAGGCTTGTTTCTGTGTGTTTTGTTTTCCTTTATTTGTTCTTTTATCATTGTCACCATGACGATGAAGGTCCTCTAACCTTAACCTTAACCTTGACCTTACCTTAGCCCTATCCTTTTCCTGAACTTAACCAAGTAATTTTGTTGCATAAACCTGATCAGACTGAAACCATTTTGGTGGCACTGCATCCCAGGGGAAATGTTATGGTTAGGGTTACGGTGAGGGTGAGGGTTACGGGCAACTTTGCAGCAAGAAACGCAAACAAGCGCCAATAGAGCAGATGCAGTTGTTTTTTTTGTCTTGTCAAGTGAATCAGTGTGGAGGGAAAACTTTCCCAAAACAGCCTTGTGCAGACGGAAAGGAAAAGCTACAAATATGCTGTTTTCAGATTTACCCACCATAGCGTCGATATATCCTAACTCACATACGGCAGAAAGCTGCTGCACTCCTCTCTACTCCACAGCCAGCAGTGTCGAAGGTGATTGGTGTGCGGCCAGAAGGGCAAACATGCTTGAAAGTTTCATCCCATAAAAAACAGTGCAGCAACAGTTTTCCGTCCTGTGTGATTTAGTGCTGATTTAGTGCAAGTTGCCTTTTAAAGCTGTTCACCCAGTGCATAAGCCAAAATAGTTTCTCTCTCCCTCTCTCTCTCTCTCTCTCTCTCTCTTTCTCTCTCTCTCTCTCTCTCTTTCTTCCTGGTTTGAGGCTGGTGGAGTTGCACTGTAGGGTTTTTTAACATTCTTCTGCTAGCAGTAGTGTGCCCAGCCTATGAACGAGCCCAAGGCAAACTTGCGGGGTTGAGGGAGAGGTGGCTGTGTGTGTTGAGCAGGAGCTGAGAAACGAGAGCTGCCTTTGACAGTTTGGGTTACAAACTCTCCAAGTCAATAAAATCCTCCTAAAATTCATGATCAGTTGTTCCTCAGCACTTAATGTTGATTACCAATGTGAACATTTAGATTTCTTTCTTAACTTACATTTTGATTTGCAGTGTTACTATAGTACTACTACAATATTATAGGCTATATAGGAATTTTTTAGAAAATTATGAGCACAACTGAGCCTTTACAATTTACAATCCACGCTTTGCCCCATGTTCTTGTAAAAACACCTGCAGCACTTTGCTGTGGTAGTTTGACACAGTTTATCAGGAGTCTGTCAAAGCAAAGTTTTTACCTGGCTCACTTTCTTGCACAGTGGTCATAAATGTGGTCACCTGCTTAGAAACACAAGTTACAATTTAATTTTGACTGGTACACACATAGTCATTTTAAAAAATGGCTGATTTAATAGTTGCATGATTCATAGATTGTTTGTGGACTCGTGATGTTGAAGGTATTTCTTAATGCGTATTCTTCTACGCCTGCACTGTCAGTGAAGCTCGCCAGAGAAACTCGTTAACAAACCCAGAGAGAGAAAAGAACACAAAAATATTAGGTTATTACTGAGTAATTCTGTGGTAAAATCAGTATGCTTTGTAATATGACCGATAAAAGAGAACATTCAGAGGCAAAAGGAAAAGAAAGAAGCTGAAATCAGCAACATGAACGCTATGTGGTTGGATATTCAAGACGCTTAAATCACAAAGGCTCGCACTCAAATCACAGATTAACGAGGCGCACCTCCCTTGAAAAACTTCTGGAGTGCAAAGTGGAATGATTAACTTATTTCTGAAAATCAAGACAAGTTGAAAGCTGAGATGGACATTAAATTAATGCATATCCAAGATAACCTTGATTTGGACATTTGACAGCTTTCTGCTATAATGAATAAAATAGACTTGATGAGGCATAGTGCCTGGCTTCCACATTGATGATGTATCAATCATTATTGCGGGCCTTCATTTATTAAAGGGGAAATCCTTCCAGAGAGATTGAAATCTTTACTCTCTGAGAGGTTATGATGTGATCCAATGCCAGAAATTGTTAATATGGAGTGGATGAGATCGAGAGGACGGGGGTCAGGAGTAATTAAGGTGGAACTTCGAACCCAACAGGAGAAAATGGCTCTTCTTCGTCGAAAACTGAGTGTGAGGAATAATGAAAGATTCAGTCACATTTACTTTCATTCTGTAAAGTCACATACGGAGAAGCTTATCAATTTGAACTTTAGAACTCTCCTCAGGGAACTCGCGCTTGGAAAGGAGTATTTCCTGGCTGTTAGTGGGAGACTGATGAGGCGTGATCAGCTGGACCCTGCAAACAGTGCCAGCCGCAGCACAGGGAGCCATGGGTGGAGGGGAGATAACCTGGGAAGTTGACCGCTAACAGCCTAAAGCGCAAATGTTGACAATCTCACATTAGTGCATTGGAATATAAACTGCTGGACCATCTGGAACGGCATATGAGGCTGCTTAAGAATTTTAGGCTGCAATATTTGCATCAGCCACCATACCAAACTGGTAGCAAGACTTTGGACCTAACCCACACAGGCTACACTTAGCAAGCTAACATAAAGCTTTATAGCCCTATGCCATTTTAGCTAAATTATTTATCATTAAATTAAATTTATTATGAATTATTTAATGTTAACGCCAACTCACATTTGAGACACCTAACATAATTTTATTGCTGACTGAATAATATTTTTTTGCCATACATTAAATGGTTTTCAGCTTTACCACAAGTAGAATTGTTAAAGCAGATTAACATAGCATAGTTATCAGGTCAGCAGCAGCACTTTATCATTCAAGGTCCTCTTCCCACTTCACCCAGTTCTCTTTGTTTTATTACCTGCTCCACATTTGATGGGAAAAAAAAATCGCAATCTGTGTCCCCTCAAATTTCTGTTTGCAAAGTGATACTTTTTGTGTCATTTTGCTCCAAAGTAGGTTGATATCAGCGTGGGCATGGTAAAGGCTCTGTTCGGCCTTCGATTTGTCCCTGAGGAACACCAGGGGGGACATTTGTTCCCTCGGAAAGGCTGGCATGCCTCCTCGTAAAATGAGCCAACTGCAAGCTGATGAGCACAATACACACCGCATGACAGTCCTGCTAGTTGGCTGGTTAGCTAACCTAGTTCTGGAGTTCTGGAGAAGCGCCGATGAGTCACATGAGTTCTTGTATGTTCGTCTGCTGGTAGGAAGGTCTGACATCCAGGATTACCAAGTCAGCTGCTGAACAGCTTTGGATTCATTTTGTTGTAAAATCAAACAAATAATAAACAAATATTGGTGTTGTACATCTAAACAAGCAACTGTGAATGTAATACTGCATGATAGGACCCTTCCCTGCCTGATCTTACAGAGTCTTTGGAGGACTGCTGGATTTGAAGCCCATCCCCTACTGGGCCATCACCCTGCAAGCAGCAATGACGTGACAGGAGAGAATGACTGGCAGGCTGTGTACTTAATAAATAAATATAATGCATAAATTTTTAATGAAAACAAATCTAAAAAGCCAAGACTAAGCAAAAATACATGATTTTGAAGGCTTGAGTAATCTGGGGGAGCAAATCTCCCTTTTCTCCCATAAACTTATGCATATGGCTGGATATGAATCTTGAGTTCATTTCACACTGAAAGAATTAACCTCAGACTTCCTCCCCCTCAGAGAAGATATATATACAGTAAAGGAAAACTCCATTGTTTCTTCACATATAGCTGCCTGATTTGTGTCTGAACAAGTCTTACACTTTTTATTTACTCTTGTATGCAAAGCATTGGCAAGACATTTACAGGACAAACAATATTTTGTTACAACTGTAATGTCAAAACTAAGGTTATATATGAGCTCTCTGCAGTTTAAGACAAATTAAAGCGAGCTTATAATAAATGGGGTTCCAGGCACATTGTGAATGATAGGATCTTACAAAGTGCATAAGCTGCTGAATCAGTGGTAAAATTAATGACAGAATAAATGGATCTATGACTGAACTAAATGAACAAGCAAACAAATCAGTAACATCCAATAGTTCTGGAAAGGATTGCTTTTTACTTAATTGAGAGCAACACGTGGGGTCTTGCACAAGACTTCATCAATCGTAGGAAGGGCTGACATGAGCAATACAATGAGGAAGTAAGAATTAATGTCCCAGCTGGTCATATCCATTCCTGGTGATTCGGAGTGTATTCAAATTGCAGTGGGCAGTTTTTTTTTTTTTTTTTTTTTAATAAAGTGGATGTGAGTTGTAAAATCCAAAGATCTCAGCATCAGGTGAAATGAATGTTGAGTCATCAATATTGATCAAGAGCCTTGTAGGTGTCTGCCTTGTCAGACACCTACAGATGTGTCTTTGTAACTGTGTGCTATGGGACAGCAAGTGTAAGTAAAAGTAAAGTTATATCTAATATCAACGAATATTAAATAATAGTCTTACTTATCACCCCTTAAAATGTCCTATGTACAAATATAAAAACTTAAATATTATGGTGGAAAAAATTCAGACTTAAGCCTGAATTTCCCACATGGTGAAAGATGCACAATGGAAAACTGAGGGTCAACTGACCAGAAAAACAAAATGCACACACACACACACAAAACATGGAATAAACGCATAATCCATCAGTGAGTATGGCTGACATGTAGATTGAACCATCAAAATTCACACTTCCACACTTATTCCATGCTTTCTGTCAGTTCTGTCGATAAACAGCCCTTATTGTCAGCTGATTATGAGAACTGTGTAGACACCGTCCCATGAACAATACAGTTCTGTGGGAAATGCAGAGAGACACAGATAGTCACAGAGATTATTGAAAATCATTGAGAAAAGAGTAAAATTCACTGCCTCTTCCAGATCATGTTATTTTTTGAAAGATATCGATTCACAGGGGGAGGAAAATAATACTTATGTGAGCCAAGGTGTCAGATGGAGGTTTGCTGCCACTGGTCTTTCAGTAATTATGGGAATAATTTTTGTAGCGTACTTATCGCAGCTAACAATCAAGATAATTTCATGAAAACCACTTTGATTGATTGGAGTCATCAAGCCTTATTTAAAGTAAATTGTGTTAATGTCTCAATACACTTAGAGTCATAAGGAAATAGGACAATGTGCTGAAAAGAAACCACACAAAGACACACACACACACACAACAGAATGACAGAGCTTGGGAGTGCTATAGGTAAAGCTAATGAAGTGGGTTTTAAGATGGCATTTACCAGTTGAAACTGTTGCAATTTCCTCATATAATCTGCTGTGATGATATTCTGATATAATAAGTCATCACCCACTTCAGCTTAAATTGTGGAATCGTGGCACACTGAGTCTCTTATTGTGTTTAACATTTATGAACAAACGTTTGAGTGATTGCTTAAGCTGACAGTATTTTAAATCTGCTGTAGGCTATGAAGTTTCAGGGCTCTGAATATGCAGTTGTCACATTATAAATAAACTATGGTGCATTAGTGAGAGTAGACTGAGTGTTAAGGTAAAATGTATTGCCTCATGTATTTACTGAATTGGCAGCTCTCTGACAGCTTCCTCCTCTGACCTTGGCTGTATTAACAGCGCGGCTGTTAGCCACAAATATGTTTAAATTCTAACACACTTCAAGGATTTTTTTTTTTTTGTTCTTCTGAAATGAAACACGGGGCAGCGCCAGTTATTTTCAGCCTATCTCTATTAGCTCATCATTGCAGGATACACCCCTTGTATGCACACAAAGCTGGATTTACAAAGCCTGGATTGACTAAGTGAGTTATTAACCACCATTCTGATGCTGTTTACGCCTGACTGCAGTTAACTCAAGCAGCTAAGTGTACCCAGCAGGTGTCATGTCTGCTCACATAAAATAAGCAGAAAGCTTACTTTACATTGAATTTTTTTTTTTCTGTATTATCAGATCCAATTTCTTATCATTCACAGAAATGGTAAGAAATTGTGCTGTGGGCAGTCATTTTGAAATGTCACAACTAGGCCGATTCATGTTGCATTTATCGTGCAACTTGGTAGGCTGTTCATGTGCAAATTCTACTGGGAAACTAGAATATATGATAAACCTGACGCAGACACACCAGCGCTTGTCTATTTTCCCTACGAGCCACAACATTTTTTACAGTTGCATTAGAGAAAAAGTGTATAGAGTCATATTGCCATGTGAATAAAGCAAAAAAACATAAATCATAAAATATATATAATTGATCATCAAGTCTTTCTTATTGCTAATGGACACTATGAAGGAAGTGGGATATGAACATCAGGACTGCTGAGTATTTTCAAAAGGATGCCTGATGAGAACAAAGAGGAGAGAACATGGAATATACATAAATAAAGCCAAAATATTTTCTTAGACACTATAAGTCAAAGCTTTCAAAATTTGTAGAGAGAATAGCATTTGACGCTTTGAATATCTGCTCCTGGTGTGGTCGTGTTTCTATGGGCAGTGGACAGTGGAGTGTGGCGATGAATCCAACTCGGCCACTGGTGCATCAAGGTAAATGTTTCACTTGTCAATTTCAAAAGAGAAGCGCCAGGGGAAAATACGTTGGAAACCAAAAGTCCCAAGGGCTGACAAGCACCTCTGAAA
>OMLF01036336.1:9341-47260 GCA_900302615.1 Holocentrus rufus | reverse complement strand
GAGCAACTTGGTTTATGGATCATAGGGCTGGGCAATATATTGATATTTTATCAATATCCTGATATGAGACTTCATATTGAATATTGTAATATGGCATAAAGTGTTGCTTTTTCCTGGTTTTAAAGGCTGAATTGTAGTAAAAGGAGGCAACTTCCTGAATTTATTAAACTGATGTAGCTGTTCTGTTGTTTGCCTCTACCTGCTTGGTTATTATATCACCATTACTAATGATTATTGATCAAAAAACACTTGTGTGCGATAGTCTGTGAAAGCACCAGCGGCCATACCAACAATATCGTCCCAACATCGATATCGAGATGTTGGGTCAAAGATATCGTGATATTTAACTTCAAATTAAATTATTTTCCTGTCATATTTGGATACTGTGGTAGAATTTGCTAGATAATGTATTGGTAGTAAGTAGAGAGGATGCATGATTAATTGATTATTTGTGCACGACGGCCAAGTTTTAATTTGTGGTTAATTTTGTTTTTTGGTTTGTTTTTAAGAGACATTTCTGCCCATTTCCAATTGCACAGAAGAATTGTGACATGCTGCTGTTGGACAGAGCGCAACTGAGCTTTGTCATTTTATCTGTCAGGTTGACAGAGCTGCTGAAAACGGCGGCTTCCTCGGTGAAGAAGGAGTGCATCCTCCCAGCAGTGGCCCTGGATCTGGTGAAGCTCTCTCTGAAGGAAGACAGCTTTCAGCTCTTCTGGACTGAAGCCATCATTAAAGGCATGCTGAAGGACCAGCCGGGACCCACACAGTGAGTAGACTCTGGGGGAAAAGCAAGTAGCCAAAAAAATCCTCATCCCCCCGAAAAAAGGAATGTGATGGAAATTTTTATTACTTAGTTTTACTTTATTACTGTGGAGTAGTTAACAAAGTACTGTCATGCTGGTGACCAATCATATTGCTTTACAGATGGCAGTCACTTAGTCGTATAAGTGTTTGCAAATGTGAATGCTGGCAAACATTGGTTGACAGAAAATTACAAAAAATTACAGAAAGTACTAAAACCACTAATGTTAACAACGTCCTGATAACATACCATTTATGTGTCATCTTTTTTTGTGGTCAGTTACCTGAGTTACCGTCTGCTGGGGAGCGCCCTGCCCCTCCTGTCTCTGGCCCAGCTGAAAGAGGTTTTGTCTGGGGAGGTGATGAGGCTCTATGGGGAACATGTGGTGTCTGCTCAGGTTAGTGACCCCCCTCTGGTGGACCTTAGGCAAAACACTAATGTTAAAACATCTTAGCTTTAAGTTTTACCATTTACTTTGTAAACATATGAGGTAAACATATGCCAATACTGAATATTTCCACATGTTGTTATGGAATTGCTGTTTTTGTATTATACTTAAGAAAGATTAGTAGCAGCCAATTTTAAGTGATAGAGAATCTACATTTGATGTTATATACAGAGGGGTTGTTAAAACAATGATAACATCACAATTAAAGGACCTCTAATAATGAAGTAACTAAATCACAATTACAGACAGCTCCACAGGTGAATCAGATTGAAAAAGACACAAAAATCAACATAGAAATGAACTCTCACTCAACAAAAAAAAAACTGTACTGGCAGGAAAAGACTGCATTTATGGCAGGGCTGTCTGTCGGAAAGCAGTTGTATCCACAGCCAGCACACAGTGATGCATAACTTGGAATAAATGGTACAAAATCTGGAGCCCTGAGCATTGGGAAAGAAAATCTGGTCTTGTAAGTCATCTCTGAGATGTTTTCCTCCATCTAGAGAGGTTTACATTTGGAGAAAGACAAAAGAGGCCTTCAACCCACAGTTAAAAAAATCCCCATATTCTAAAACGACCGTACTCCCATATACACTTCTGGTTTCATGAGCAATAGGATGAAGCAGATCTAAATATTATTAAACTGTTATGGCAAGTAGATTTCTGCCTCTTTCACTCAGGATGCAGTAAGAAAGCAGGTCCAGGAGGCCTGGAGGGTGGCCCTACTTCTTAATAGATACTTGATATTAATACATGAATGCTTGTTATTTTGCCCACACCCATGTAAGTAATGTGAAGTGACTGCTCAATCTGACAAGCCTCTCTCATTAAAAACTGATGAACACAAGAATCCCATCCATTGTTTTCCCTCACAGACACAAGACCGCTTCAAACTGGCCCCAGAAATGGACGCCTACGTGTCAGACTTCTTGCAGGGCTGCCAGGACCCGGACAAACAGCTGGCAGTGATGATGGGCTTCTCCTCGCTGACCAACCAGGGATATCCAGTAGTGCCCTCAGTGTGGAGGGTGGTGCAGCACCTTCAGCCGTCGGCCCTGCATTGCTATGTGGAGTGGTTAAAGACCATGTTTCTTCAACCTCAGCTGGAGAACCTCCTGGACTTCAGTACTCGCAAACAAAAAGAGCAGCAGGAAGGAAAGGAACAGTGAGTGTTACAGAGCGTTGTATACCTGGATTGTTAAAGGAATACTCTAATGTTTTGGGCAAAATGCCCTTTTTCCGACTTACCCAGACTGAGACAAGATGTTTGATACCATTTTCACCTCTGTACGTCCACTGATTTGGTTCCAATGGGTAGCATTTTATGTTAGCTTAGCATAAAGACTTGAAATCAACAGGAGTCATTAGCCTAGCCATCAAAGTGAAAAGATAAACCTTATATCAACTCTGACGCTATCTATAGTTCCTACCATCTAAGTTCTCCTAAAACGATCCTTATTTTTTTTGAAAAATTCCAAGACGTATTTCAAATTTTCAAAAATTTTGTGAATAAGACAGCTAGAAGAAGTCTACAGGAGTCATTAGCCTAGCTCCGTCAAAGTGAAAAACTAAACCTTACAGCATCTCCACAGCTGTCTTATTCACACATTTTATCATGTGTATTTGAAATACACGATAAAAGAACGGGAATCCTTTTAGTCAATAAAATTTTCTTGTGACTTAGAAAAAGGCTGCCGGTTCATGAGTGGGCCCTGTAAATGTTCTTCAGGATAAAGTATATCAGATATACAGTATATTTATACTTACATTTATACTTATATATAGAATATACCTACTTACATAGATACATAAGTACATGTACTTCCATCTCATGTAGCAAAGCTGTACGTTAATATGTTGTAGGCACAAGGAGATCTTTGAACAAAGACAGATTAAATCCCCTTTCAGATGAAGAAAACACAAACAGCAACTTGGTCTAAATGGGGATATTTATTAACTATCACAAAATGTTAGTAAAAAAATGGCCTTGATTTGAAAAACATAAGTTTCGTCCTCAGGAAGAACAACTCTATATTCCGTCTGAGGAAGTGGATTGTTGCTCGGCTCATCTCCATTGTTGAGAACCACCAGGTGAAGAAGGAGGAGGATCTTGTCATGGATGTGGCCAGGTTAGAACTGCCTCTGATCTAGCACTGTTTAGGGCCTCTTGTTTCATTGAGGAATGACAGTTAACTGTTGTTGTGTTGTTGCTGTTCCAGGTTTGTGTTTTTCCATGCTTTCTTCCATGCCAAGAAGGCCACTCCAGACATCCCAGAGTCCGAGGGGAAGCTGTCTGTACCGCTGGACGATAAAACCAGAGTCATCCTCGTCAATTCCTTCTTTGGGTGAGACCTGTAATCTTCTCAGACATTCACTACTGGCAACTTGAGGTGCATTTTTAATTAACATTAGTGCACTGTTGAATGTACAATGTAGCAAATATTATAGTCTTTAAACAGAAAACACGAGCTCTGATGATTGGCCATAGTCATTTAATGTGGACCACACAGCTCTCCATCTTGTTAGGCATCGGTTGGTACATCAGATGCGTAGGCAAACACCACCACTCTTTAATTTAGTCCAGGCCTCTCTCCTCTCTCCCTTTACTCTTTATCTGTCTCCTCTCGCTAACAGAGTGAGTGGCACCTGTGCATTCTTGTTTTACAATATATCCCTTTGCTTTTTTGTGAATGAAACCTCAAATTGACTGTGATCCAGCCAGATATGATAACTTAAAATAATGTTAGCAAATTTAAAGGAAGAACCGATTTCTACATAGTAGGTTAATAGTAACCTGCCTCACATCTGTGAACAGTCTGCCAAACTCTTCCTGACTTTGGCATAATTGTTTCCCACATATTTTTCTTTTCAAGCTAGCTTTTTTCCATATTGTTGTCAAACTTTGTAATCAGACCTTTTACAAATGGGTCATTTTTCAGGAAAATAGTAGAATATATTTGTGTTGTCATGAACTTGTTTAACACATTTATGGTTAAATAGCAAAAGTAGGTTGTATTATTAGTGTCTTGTCACATGTCTGTGCTGTGGTGTTATATGCATTGCTGCATAACTGATTTCAATCTATCTACCCTCCAGACTCCTGCAGTCCATGCACCACATGCCAGTCATCAGCGACTCAGCTGAGGTGGTACCCATCAACCAGAGGCACGTTCTGGGTGTAACAGCCGACGGCACATTGTGGATCTACTGCCTGGTCCAGTACGCTCAAGTTCTGCTCAACCAGCCGAAATATGTCCAGAGCACTCAACCCTTCAGCCTTGAGCAGAGACAGGCCTGGGACAGGTAGGAAAAGATAATATATAATAAATAATATTTTAAGGTGAATTCGCAAATAACGCTAATATAATAAGATGTTGTGACTGTGTGACTGTAATTAAGTAGATTTTTGTGTACTTTTACTATTGTACTTCACTTCCTTTTAATCACATTCATTCTGGTGTAACAAGCGCAGGTCAGGTGGTCACCAAAGTTGGCAGGGTTCATCCTCTGGGATGACATGAATGTGCTTTCCAGATTTCATCACAATCCGCCCAGTAGATTTTGACATATCACATTTGACATTTTGACCTGTGGATGGCATGAGGAAAGTTGATGCTGACCCCAGAATTGATAGGTTTCATTCCCTGGGAAACAGGACTGCTGTTATGGCAGTTAAAAATGGAGATTTTATTATTTAGTATTATTTTTGAGGACTAACTTCATCATCCAGTAGTAACAGTTGTAGCTTATGCACACGTTAACAGCCACATAAAACACCTCCCCAAGACCACTTTACCTTGGGAGACCCTACCACTTAATACAGGCAGGGTCTACCAAGGTAAAGTGGTCTCGGGGAGGTGTTTTTATAATACAGCTCCCAGGTGCTCATAAACCCCTCCACCACAATAAGGTGGCAATTCTAGTTGGATCGATGATCGACTTTGTAGTCATTTCATCAGACATGCAGGTGTATGTTCTGCACACTTGGGTGAAGAAACGGGCAGAGCTGTGAACTAATCACCACTTGGTGTTTAGTTGGATTGATTTGGATTGATTGGGGAGACTACTGGACAGACCTGGTAAACCTAAATGTATAGTGAGGATGAATTGGGAATGTCAGGTGGAGGAAGTTCTGGAAGTATGCCAGGGGAGCTTCTCTTGTATCCCAAGGGACATTTGGGGCATGGAGTCTGAATGGACCCCGTTCAAAGGTTCCATCACTGAAGTGGCAGCTCAGAGTTGTAGTCAGATGGTTGTCTGTGCCTTGCCGAAGCACTCAGAGTGAATAAACAGGCAGGATGGAAGGGCTGCGGTTTTGGTCGCTGTAGAAATGAAAACCTAATTGTGGGAGGAGCTGAGGAGGCCATGGAAAAGGACGAGGCTGTAGTAAACTGTCAGACAACTCAGGAGGGGCAGGCAACTTTAGAATTTACTGAGGATTTCCCAGTGTTGTTCTGTTCATTGTTCACCTTAGTGAATGACCTAAACTGTTCATTTGACACAAAAAGACCCATGCAAATTTATCATCCTTCCCAGCATGCTTGAGTCAGTGGCCAGCCTAATGAAGAAAGCCAAGAAACGCCCGACTACAGAGACCAATGCTTTCCAACAGCTCTTCCTGTTGGTTGGCATGCACCTCTTCAAGGTACGGGCACACCAAACAAAATACTTGAGTGTACAGCACTACTTTGTAGGAATGGGAAATAGAAATCTTCCAAATATTCAAACAACACTAGAGCCATGGAGCAATCATACTTTAATCCTCATTGATGTGCTGTACCAAACAATGTGCAGCCTGCATGCAATATTGACAGAAATACTGCAGTTGGTTGAACAGTTTCGTAAAGGAATACTCACAACATTTTGAGCCAAATACCCCTTTATCAACTTACCCAGACTGAGCCAAGATGTTCAATACTATTTTCATCTCTGTACATCCACTGCTTTGGTTCTTATGTGTAGCATTTCATGTTAGCTTAGCATAAAGACTTGAAGTCTATAGGAGTCATTAGCCTAGCTCTGTCAAAGTGAAAAAATAAACCTTACAGCAAGTCCGAAGCTGTCTTATTTACACAGAGTACCATGTGTATTTGTATGCATGTCCTGGGTTAAAAAAAAAAAAGTTTTAGGAGAAATTAAGAGAAGAAGGCAAATGACTCCTGTAGACTGAAGTCTTTATGCTAAGCTAACACGAAATGCTACCCTTCGGAACCCAAGTAGTGGTACAGAGGTAGAAATGGTATTGAACATCTTGTCTCAGTCTGTGTAAGTTGGAAAAAGGGTATTTTGCCCAAAACGTTGGAGTATTCCTTTAAAAACTGACACTGTGTGGTCTCTGAAATGTTGATTTTACTGTGAAGGCTCCCACGGAGCTGGTGGACGTCATGAAGGACCTTGAGAACTGCATAAACAAATCCCAGGAGAAGGCCAAGAAGACAAAGAAGCAACAAGGTAAAGTTTCATCATCATCACTGCACACAGGTTGACTCACAAACTGCGTCTGTTTACAAACCTGCTGCATCACCTGCCCAGTGTGATGGTGACGCCTGTAAATGATTCCTTCTTTCAAAGCATGTTTTTAACTAAAGGTGAAATAAGCTCATCTGACTTCCCTCCAAGCAAAAACCTACACTGCACCATAGACAGTCTTATTTGTTCCATGTCAATATGCTCTAATATCTGTTAATTGGAACTAGAGTTCATACTGTGTTTCGCATTAATTACCCAGACTATGGCGGCCTGCCACAGTCTAATTTGTCCCGCCACAGTTTCAGAATGAAACAAAATATTTTTTACTCTTCTCATAATAATGCAAAAGATCTTTAACGTTGTGTTGTGCACCGTTGCTTCAGCAAATTATCTCTCACTCCCAGTCCTGCGTATCATACTTTCAACGACAGGTTGAATTTACGACTCACAGTGGGATGTCGGAGCTGACGAGGAGTACGTGAATGCAGCAGCAGTAAGGAGGGAGGAAGAAATTCGCATTAAACATTAAAAGTTAAATGCGACTGGCTGGCCATGCATTTACCCGGCCATAGTTTCATGTGGGCATGCAATGCATATAACCGACGACATAAAACCAATGCATAGAACTTACGACACACACACACACACAGTCGTGACCCCCAAAAAATGTTGAGGAAACAATCAAAGGCTATTACTTTGTTGTTGTTGTTATTAATATTATCATTATTGTAGTTGTTGTTGTTATTAATTTTATTGTTTTATTTTTTGTTGACACCTCTTAATTGTCCCTTGCAGCTGGATGTACTTGTTTTTGTTTTTTTCTTTCTCTTTCTGTTTTGAAATGTTTCTTCCTTTGTTGGTCATATTTTGACAGCATATTCTTTATCAAGTATTTGGATGTGCTTTTGACCTCCTGCAGCCAGACAGGAGGATGAGCCCCACTGGGTGGAAGTGATGGTGGACATCTTGTTGTCGTTGTTGTCCCAGCCCAGCCGACATATCAGACAGGTCTGCAAAACAGTCTTCTCCTCCATCTGCCCCCACGTCACCGCAGCAGCCCTCACAGCGATCTTGGATGTGAGTATGGTTCCCAAGGATCCTTAAAAAGTCTTAACAGGCGTTATATCCGTTAATCTAAACACACATGAACACACATAGCATATTGTATTTTTCCCTTTTTTGTGAAGTGGAGAACAGCTGAACTTTTTCAGAAAAAGCGCTTTGACGTCAACTGCTTTTTTTATCAACCAGCCAATCACTACACAGAATGTCAGGGTAGAGCCCTCACTGTAAACAAACATCCCGGGGCGCTGTACAAGTGCATGTGTGTGTTGGCGCCAAATCTCTGCAGCTGTCACAGTAACACTAGATTGTCTGGTATTGATCAACAACACTTGTGAACTCCCACTATTGTGTTATGATTATTGGATGGGTAGGTTCTTGACCCGGACAAGGATGAGGAGGAGAGTGCTATGGTGGTCACTGATGACAAAGACTCTGAAAAAACCCTGAAGAAAGAAACTGAGGAACAAGATGAAGACATGGAGGTCAGCTCTCTTAATTCTACTCATCTTTATATTCCATCCATATTTACCAAGCATTTATTGATTTCACTCTTAAAAATGCACTCATATTTATATGTTACAGTTTTGCTCTTGTAGTTTTTGAAGAGATAGTAATACTTGATTCACATAGTCCAATGTTGATACTGAGCAAAGCATCAGGCGATTAAAAATATGTTCAACAAAGTGTCACTTGCCTGTTTGATGCTCCACAGACTATATAACAATAACCAAACCCTGAAATAATCCTATTCTGACATTAACTCCAACCCTAAGATTAACTTTAGCCCAGACATTGAACATCTACAGACTACTAGGATTCCAAAAACATCTGTTGATTCATCTTTAGCTCATGTGATTTTTGGCTCTCCCAGGAGGAAGGGAGTGATGACTCCGAAGATGATGAATCAATGGAGGAGGAGGAGGAGGAGGAGGAGTTGGATCCAAACTTTCGTTTAGAACTGATGAAGGTCTTACAGAAGCAGAATGCTTTGGTGGGTGATTCTTAGTTTCATTTTTATAGCATTGAGTCCCAATCCAGGTCCTAAATCCTTAGCACTGATGGTTTTCTATCCTACCAGGCTAATGAATTGCATTCACTGGATGTCATAGCTATTAGCTCCTGTGGCTAGAATGAAAACCAGTATGGCTCTGGGTCCTCTGCATCGCATTTTGGTGGGAAATCTACTGGACTGCTTTAGGAGTGGTCTTTATTCTGGTCCTTGAGTTCAGGGTACCAGCTAAGTTCACTGCATGCACTTTATGTCCCAGGTGGAAATCAGTGTCTTAAGCTAGAATGAAAACCAGCAGGGCTCAGGATCTGTAAAACAGGACTGAAAACCAGAGTTGTAAAACACAAAACGGGCACAAACCGAGCTCAAGCATTCCAAGTCTCTGACAGAGGCAGACACCTCCAACATATTCATCCTTAAATTAAGGTAAAGCCAAGGATGCTAAGGAGGGGGCACAGGAAGCAACAAGGCTGTGGGAAATATGGTTTTAATGGTTAATTTTAAAGATGATTATGGCACAAGGGATAGTAACAGTTTTTTCTAGCCCTATCTGCCCCTCAACTTCTAACTCTCCAGCCAGTATTTAACTTAAAAGAAAGCAATATCATAAGCTCTCTAGTTCATGACTTTAGTTCCATCTGTTGCATAATTTTAACAGCTAGGATTCATTTGTGGAATAAACCACAAATCATCGTCACATCGTCATCATCACCGTATTTCCTAAAATAGTGGAGGGAGTCTTTATTTACCTCAAATGCAGATGGTACGAGGCCTTTATTGAAGGCAGGCTTTTATTTGAGAGAGGCCTTTATTTGTAATTCCCTCTGTTTCATAGGTATATTTGCTTGTGTTTTAACACGAAGCCTTCCATTTTTGTACCGACCACCCCAAAAAAAAATTTGTCCGTGGCCTGTGTTTGGGGCCACCCCTTATTTGTTTGTGTTGACCGCCCCCCTGGCCATTATTGGAGACCTTTTAATTGAGTAATGGCTTTTATTTGAGGAAATACAGTATATCCATTTATTCATTACTTTAATTCATATCCAGAGCGACTTTGAATGAAGTCAACTGGAGAATAAGCTTCATTTCATAGATGAGCATTGCAAGCAATCAAAAGGATTGGTTCACACAAATTCTACAAAAATGTAGTGTGTTGTTATCCTAGTGGCTTTCAGAGAAACCAATTCTAATCTGCTGCATCTCCAGGCCACAGAGGAGGATGGCAGCGATGAAGAAGATTTGGATGATGAAGCCATGATGAAGCTGGACAAGAGCCTTTCGATGCTCTTCTCAGAGCAGAAAAAAAGGACCCAGGCCGTGAAAGATGAAAAGGCCAAGCTACACAAAGAGAAGGTGCTGGTCCGAGAATTCAAGATCAAGGTAGGCCACTGTCATTATCCTGCTGTTTGCTGGAGAATTGAGGAAAAAGAAAATCCTTTCAGTTCATCAGGATGACATTTTATATATTGATAATGGTCACAAATGCACTCTATGTATTATGATTTTGAAATAAATTCTTGGTTAACGTACTGAATAGGGGTGTAATGGTTGTGAAACAAAGATCAAAACCACGATGCAAACATCCATGGTCTCGAGTCGCAGTGCCATCTTTCATGTCGCAGAACTTATTTCTTATTCCAATATGTAGGTACTGGATCTGGTGGAGGTGTTTGTGGCCCGTCAGGCTGGCAGTCCTCTGGCTCTGGGTCTGGTGGAGCCTCTGCTGACCGTCATCGAAAGAGGAATGAGTTCTGACAGCGATCAGCAGGAACAAGACTTCCTCCGCCGAACTGCAGATATCTTCAGGTAACACATTTTAAAGTGGTCTGCAGCTTATACGCTTCTGTTTTTTCCATCTCCATTTTCCCATTTTTTCATCTTCCAAAAAATTTCAACTAGCATTGAGGCTATGTGGTCTTGACTGACTGCATAAATGGTTCCAGATTTCATTCATCTAAGCTCATAGAAATGTGGATCTTCTAAACCACTGTTGGGTAATTTTCACTGCTGCACAGTAAAAACATAATTTGGAGGGCAGATTTGGGCAGACTGTTCAGTTTACTCATTTTAGCCCAGTTTTAGTGCTCTGTGTTGCCCCCAAGAGGTGACCTCACATATTCTTGTAGATTAAATATCTCTGATAACACTGTGCCTTTGTTTTGTCTTGTCTCAGTCTTTCATCCTCCCACTGCTGTGAAGTTTTTAGATGAGAAGCGCTTTGTGGATCCAGAGAATTATGCACACACCGACTCATTAATTCATTTACTCACTCGCGTCCTCACTTACCCACTTCAGGAACCAGTTGTGCAGGTCCAAGGTTTACTGCAGGACCATCAGTGACAGGCAGGGGGAGCTACATGACCTATTGGAGAAGCTGATGTCCAAAGCCCAGAGACTGGCCGACTCTTCAATCTGCCTCTACTACTTCAGGTTGGACTTACCTCTGGCTGAGCCCAGATAACTTTACTATCCGCCCACACAAATCACACACCGTATCAATGTAAAAAAAAACATGAAATATACGCATCTCAGCCTCTATGAAGGTTGTACAAAATACCAACATACTGAAACAAAACAAATTCAGACATTCAGTTTTTAATTTTGAGATGTAAATGCAAATATGAAATGACTTTCTAGCTTCATCAACTCTAACAGCACCCATTTTGGGATTACATTAGTTGAAACCTCAGTGATGTAATTGCAACTGTAAGCATACAGAAAAAAAGAATGGTATATATAGAACTTAGCAAATGGAGGTTATATAGCCAGCAATTCCACCACTCTGACATGCTAAGCTGAAATGCATGAATAAAATGTGCACAATCTGAATTCCATGATGTAAAATAGCAGCAATAGCATTAGACCTAAGTGAGACAGAACATGCAGATTGTGTCTCGAGTCAGTTTGAAAGTTCCAGACAGTTGTTGGATTTTGATGTTATTTGACAGTGTTTTTTTTTTCATTTTGCTCCTCCAGTGCATCTCTGTACTTAGTGAAAGTACTACGAGGTGCTCTCCCTACCGAGACCAAAGAGGACCAGAGACCAGACAAACCTGTCGCAGAGGATGTATGTTTCCATTTATTATTATTTTTTAAAGTCACTTCTCCTGCCTCCTTTCTTGACACCAACCTTCTTGTAATAGACATTGTATTTAGACTGACCATACGTTTAGGCAGCAATGTCATGCAGCCACAAGAACAATCTGTTACACACTGATACATTTGAATTTTCTAGGTTAGTTTGACCCTGTGTTTTGTGTCCAGGTGTCGTTCATGGGAAATGTGGATGTGGATCGTGTTTCTGGCATCTTCAAAGAGGCTCTGTGCTCCTTCATGAGCAGGAGAAAGTGCCCTCTGACTGCTCAGATGTTCAGTGACTTATTCACCAGGTTCCCTGTAAGTGTAATCCTGATCCATGTTCAAGACTTGTATCACATCCAGCTGGTGCAGTAGTATGTGAAGTCTACACTACATGGTCATGTCGGTGGCAAAAACAAATGCTTTTAGTGGGTGTACTACGTGGACGTGGACAGGTTGCCCAGTTGGATTAAGTTGTAGTCGTGTTTGGCGGTGGCTGGTTATAGTGTTCTTGCTCAATACTGGACTGATTCCAAAACTTTTGTTCCTAGTAATCATTTAGACCCACATAGAGGGGAAAAATATCAGAATTACCCTTTAACTAATATCAATCTCTACTTGATTGACAAGGGGCTTGCTTTCAGTGAGTACAAAGCTGCATGTGTAACATAATGATTTTGATGTGGATCGTGTGGTGAAGCTCAATTCACCTTGTCTGTGTGTTCTTTGTAGGTTCTGTGTGTTAATCTGGTCGATACAACAGTGCAGTACATCACAGCTGGGGTTCGAGAACACCAACAGGTGAAAACATACTAACAGTTGTGCTGCATACATCATCATGACATACAAATATATATGATTATGTCTCACCATTCAGTTTATTCTGAGCAACTGTATAGTCAATCCAAATGGAGTGCAAATGTTCTACATTTGCTGGTGTTAATAGTCCTGAAATTAAAGGTGCTGCATGTATCATTTTAAATGTTAATATATCATTTTCAAATTATTATACCTTGGCATAATTACCATAAACAAAGAGCCCATGGTGGGGCCTTAGCCTCTATTTCATGTCAGTGGTAGTGCTGATATTTCTCAGCCGTGAAACAGCATTATTACGGAAACGGCATATTTTGAACCATGTAAATGTCATGATCAAAATATTGCTTTAAATTGAATAGACCCAGAAGTCACGCTATTGTTGATCTTCCTATTCCTAATGGCATCTTTGGCCTTAATTAATTTAATAAACATCACATATCACACTGACAGTAGAAAAGGCTGGCCCTTTAGTATTTCCATTATTTTGTCCATCCACTGTACATCTGTATCTTAAACATCCAGTTGTATTTATGTGTGTGTGTGTGTGTGCAGGGTGGGGCATGTGTGTTGGTCTTGCGAGCATTGCAGTGCAAGGAAGTTCAGCAGTTGTGCGGCTCTAGGTGGACCGAGCTCTGTGTGAAGATCATAGCTCAGCTGGTGGAGGTAAGTCAACAAGCTAAAAACCAAATCAAATGAGTTATTGTCCTTATTGATAAGGAGATATATTCCAAAATTAGGGAATACCAGCGCATTCTCTAAACATGTTGTTATACAGTGGAATGTTTTCCATTTTGGTCAAGACATTAATTACATTAAATGGTTCTTTGCCAAAAAAAGACATTTTAGGGGACATGTGAAAGGCCTGAATTGTGTGAAAAGTGAAAAGCTTCTGATATGAACCTGATAATAAAAAAGCCCAAAAGGAATAAAAATGGAATGCAGTTCTGTTTCTGTGGTTTCACACTCGTGTCTGCCTTCTCTCAGAGTCTGAAGGAGGTTGGTCAGAGTGAAAAAAAGGCGGTCCAGGACAAGGTGGTCAAATCCTTGGAGCTCTGTCAGTTCCTGGTCAAGCACATCCACCAGCAGGTAGGGGGGATTTCAGGATGAGAATCATTTCAGGATTTTATGTTGATATGGGTGAAGTCTGAGTCTGAGTCTATGCTGCTGACCGATGTTTCTTATGGCCTGTAGAAGCTGTCAGTGGACCTGGAGCCTCTTCAGAAGGTGCTGGAGTCCTTGACCAGCACCATCACTTTCAGGAAGACTGGGCAGCTGGAGGACAGATACTGGACTGTAATGAAACATTTTGGAGTCATGTAAGTCAGCACTATGTCCAAACAGTTTGAAGATGTTGTTTTGATTGCATCTATGGAAATAGTCTAGTGCAGCCAGCAAGATGTGGACCAGATGGACCAGAAAGTCATGTTTTTTGCTACTAAATGTTTTTTGGCTACTTTGGCATTGGCTTTTAATAACTAAACCGATTCAATGAGATAACCTCTATAACCCGTCAAATGCAATTTGCGTCAGAAATCAGACACAGATGTTTCTCCAGGGGAGATATGTCTGGCTGTGTGAGACTAGCTTTTCACAAAATTAGTGAAGCAATACCCACTTGACTACATGACAGTAATAACCTGGAGATGGCGAATGACATGCAAAGTTTAGCCATTGTTAGCTTTTCATATGGGTCAGACTATCAGTGACTTACTGCATGTGTGGTTACAGTGTGAATAGTTAGTATATAGTATAATGTTTTTTCTTAAGACAGCCCCTCCAGAGCCGTCAAGGTAACCAAGCATGTTTGGCTGCTCTCTTTGACAGGAAGCCCAAAGCCGAAAAGGTTAAGAAGCCCGGTGAGGAAGCTGGTCAGCCACCGGCTAAGAAGAAGAAAGGCTTTCTACCAGAAACAAAAAAGCGGAAGAACCGCAAGAAGCAGGGGCCTTTAGAACCCACAGCAGACTTGTCGGCCCCTGGCAACAAACCAGCAGAAGAAAAAGGACAAGCCAACAAGAAGATGAACAACAAAAAAAAGAGGAAACAGCCAGGGGATGGAGAGTCACAAGCCAGCCCAGCCAAGAAGGCCTTGACTTCATCTGACAACAAGGCAGCCAAGAAGAAGAAGAAGAAACAGAAGAAAGAGGCAATAGTGTAAAAATAAACCAGACACTGGTGTGTGGTTGTTTGTATGCTTCTTGACTGGACACAAATAGATTTATTTAGTTTCCTTTTAAACAGGAATTCTTTATATTTCCAGTTGTTTTCCTAGAAGCAGTAATTTGCTGCAATGTACATAAAGTCAGTTATCCTCACAGATAAGACAACATTGTATAAGCATGTTTCAAGAAAACCTGTTTCCATATAAAAACCTTATAATTTGTTCCTAAACCACGGACATTCCCACAATACTCCAGGTTCCCAAATAAAATTAATTTGTCGTAACAGTGGTGGATTTTATTCCAGCGTGTGGCTGGACACCACAGTACCTTAGTGCATAATTAGTGCTCTTACCAAATTTGTTGGAGGGTAAAAAATATTTCCCTAAAAGTTTTATGTATATTGTCTTATTTTCCTGTAGATAAGACTGAACCTGAAATCAGAGCCTTTCAAACTCTGACAAATAAGATATATTTTGTCAGAGAAGAGAAACTCTTCTTACCAGAGTTAAAAGAAGAAAAGTCAGATGGCAGTGATTCATGAATCAAACAGAAGTTCAATAAGTCCATGGAGAGAAGAGCATCGCTGTGTGGAAAATGTCAATTCTAGAAGATGTAAAATTATGCTGGTCTTTTTTGTAGGGAAGAGAAAGGAACATGACAGTCTGTGGTTTTGTTGAAGGTTTGGAGAAGCATCCCTTTAATAATAAATATACATCATTTTCTTCCATATTATATGTGTGGAAACAGAATAAATGGGTTATTTTTCTGTGACTGTTTCTGATTAGAATCATTGTAATCTAATACTTTAATTAAGTTCTTGGAAATCTATAAAAACCTTTTTTCTACTGTATGCAAGAATTTTTAGCCACAATCAGTCAGCTCTAGAACATTTGGAAGAGCTCTATGATTTATACATTTATACGCCATCATTCATACAACTTTGCCATTAATACATTTCACACAATCTGTGTGATGTAACGTAACACTATTACGTAGTAAAGGTTCATGCTCAATCACCATTTGATCTGAGTTTTCAAATTAACACAAAGCAACTGACAGCTTCAAACAGGTCATAAAAATTGCAAATTGTTAAATGTGGAATAGAGATTTCACTATATTTGTTTTTTTGTTTGTTTTTTCTTTTTTCTTTTTTCTTTTTTTTTACATCATGTTATTGTGGTCTGAACTATTAAAGAGATTTTGAGTCACTTGTCAACAACCCATTACCACTTTGTCACAGGGTCTTTTGCAGTCAAGCCCCTTAATTTATTTTTGGTTATTGTGAATCACAAAGAATTTGCACATTTTTGTTTCCCAAGGATGGAGTTTAATCTTCTGTCATGCCAGTCTCAATTACTTACTGTTTAGGCTTATGCTGGAAATCTGTCTCCATGGTCCTGAACAGGGCTGTGCACCACTCGCCTTCACTCGACTCATCAGATAGACTCTTGCAATCTATGAGTTTACCCTCCTTCACCGAAGAAGAGCTTCCTTTTCCTGGCCACTGACCTCTGTTCAGACATGATGCCTGTAGACTGGTCTGATGCTGCTGATTACAGAGGAGGGCATTAAGGATGGTTCTTCATATTAAGCTCAGAATGGTTTGATTGGCACAAGGGAATTTCAATACATTGTTCTGTAGTAGCCATGGGTCTATTTGCAGTAGAAATTGTCATTAATGCAGTTGTTAATGCAGTAAACACTTCTGTATATGATTATGTATGCAGAAGACATAGCTATGTTATATAGAGATGGTTCCATGGTGTATATGGCTCTATATGAAGTAACTCTTATTTTCTGCAAGGTCTTACCAAGTGTGTTTGGATGGATTTTCATTTATTCAAACACGCAAACATAATCAACTGTTACCTGATAGTGTTATGTAGGCTTCATAAGATTTTATACCATCATGTACTGGTGATCTGAAAGGACTTCATAGGTGATGGGATACACTATATTGGCATACCACATATTTCACTCAGTCAGTCACTTTGGACAGCTGTGGTTTGACTGATAATGTTCTGCTGTACAGCTACAGGGATGCTGCCACATTCCTACAGTTACCTCTATGGAGTGATTGACATGTATGGCAACCACTCAGAAGGAGGAGCGCAAAACATGGAGACTGCAGCAATGGAAAAATGTAATCAGGTCAGTTTCCTCCATCTACAGTGGTTTACATTTGGAGAAAGTTAAAGGAAGCCTTCAGACCACAATACCCATGTCTGCATACACATTCCATCTATCATTCACATGACAGATGGAACAGGATCTCTGTTAGTATGAAACAATGAGGTGCAAAAATGACTAACTTGAACTGAAACCATATGTTGTTAGGACTCCCCATTTATTACATCTCAGATAATACATTATAAATACTCAAAGATGAAAATACTATATTTGTGCTAAAATCCACTGTCTAACACATGAAGGAAAAATCTTGTTGCATAACTACAGCTAAATGTCTTGCATCTTATCATAAGTAGGCTAAGTAGTGCCACCTATAGATGTCTTACAGACGTAGAGGTCAGACATAGGTGTGCTTTATGCAAACAGGTAAAGTCACTTGAAAATACTATATGCAAATAAATGAGCCATTTCTATTGTCTATGCAGCTTTGTGCTGCCTAACAGCACCACAACACCCAGAGCTTAACATAATGGTGTCAGTACACATGCGAAGGTAGTGGTCTGTGTTGTGCCACCAACTCTAAATAATTCAACACAATGGTGTGTCATACTCAAGGAAGGATTTAAAGTTTAAACATCTTAAACGTTTAAAGAGCGATATATTTTTTAGCCTTCGATGGGAAGACATCCCAAAGCCAAAGATGAGCAGGCAAATAATTTTTTTACAGTTCCTTAAAGAAGAGTAAAGTGTATTAAGAGGGTGTGGCCGTGTAGCTATGTACCACTGCTGCACTAGCGTTGCCTCTACATAAATATAGTTTGGACAGCGCGCCTATAGGCTACTTTAATATATATGATAACTAAACTACTACTGACATTGTAGTCAGGGCGACTCTTCTCAGCTATACTACATTTATTTTCCTTCTGTTTCAAAGTCATCTACAAGCTGCGGAGATGGATGGAGATGTTTTGTTGCTCTTTGTGCCGTATTGCTTTTCCTGTTTATTCCAGAGTTTCATTCCCTGAAGTAGAACTGCATTAATGGTCAGGGGGAAACCCCCGCGTGAACCTCGTGTCTCTGTCCCCCGGTACAGTGACGTTCTGGCTCTCTCTCTGGCCCCAGTGGCTTCTCCTCACATCTCACCGCACGGACGATGATGCACGGCCTCGCCGACTCCCCGCGCCCCCCGGCACGCGCGGGGCTGTCGCTGTCACGCTCATATTCCTCCTGAGCGCGCTGGATCTTCCTGTCCCGGAGCTTCCTCTTATGGAAGTGGAACGTTACCAAGGAGACGAAGATGATTCCCACGAGCACGGCCAGCAGCATCACGAGGGCGAGTGTGGAGGACAACGGCGGGAGAAGGCTGACCTGGTCCACGCAGGTGCCGTTCCTCTGGGAAACATCGTGGCAGCGGAGCAGCGGCAGCCCTGCGGCATCAGGGCTCCTTGCTTTCATTCCATCCATCGTTGCCGGCCTGTGTGTCACTCTGAACCCGGTATCCTGCCCTGCTTTCCGGGCATCAGCGCGCCGACACTGTCCGGCCCATCTGGTTACCTGGGCGGAAAAGAAGTGAAATGAGCTCCAGCTCCTTAGGCTTCGGGGAATAAATATCTAAAACCCGCCCTTTGGATGGGCTACGGTCTTAAAAACACTGGTTTTAGTGGGTAACCGCTGAACAATAAATGGCTCTAATGAGAGGAAAAGGTGTGAGAATTATAGGCCGGTCTAAAGAAGAAATGCCCTAAATACCTAATATAGGCCTACACCAGAACCTGTTAATGTGAAATAGGGTATACGGTACGACCGCTGTAATGTGTAGGCAGAAGGTTTCACAGGCTACCCTTTATCGAATAGCTCCACATATTAGGACAAGAATTCAAAAATGTGAGTTTAGGCAATGGACAGTCTACATTTTCTATTTTCTAATCTACAGTTATCAATGAGGAGAAAGAAAATGCGTAATTCTTACCTGACGAAACGGTCAGTGCTGTATATGGAACAGCCCGTACGTGATATGTAGAACGGCGAGAACTGGATCGCGGTGACGCATTTCACACGGTGTGATGCGGAGCTCCGTTCATCCAGGACGGTCTGCCGCAATCCGGTCAGCCCGTGACCAGGAGAGCACTAATCACACTAAAAAAGGCTAATATAAGGAACAGAAAAAGTCTTAAGCATGCATGAAACAGATTTCAAATGCAACGAGTAAATAAAGCTGTGGTGTCTTCCTGAAGCGTCCATCTGCTGCTCAGCATCTGAATGCAAAACAATCGCTTTATTAAAGGTATATCGGTCAGCTGTCATGTCATTTTTTCCTCCTCAAACGTCCTATAGCTGTAGGGTATAATAGGATGTGTATGTTGTGTTTTTCTAAAAAAAAAATAGATTAGTCCATAAGATATAACTGAATCGGAAACAGTCTCATTATTGACACTTTATCGGTGTTACCAGATTATTCAGATGATCTAAATCTACGAGAAGCAGAGGGTGTGGCAATTTAAATATTGCATTCACGGGATTCAACCTGGAAAATTCGATGGATTTATGAAAATGCATTTGACTTGAATAAAACCACTCAATCAAATTTGACCATTGTGTTCATTAAACACATTGCCCATGTCTTTCCATGACTAGAAACATGAGTTATTCCAACAGTTATACCTAGTGCACAGGGTGAATGATAAATAGTATACTCACCCTCTCTTTACAGAATGTGTCATCTGTTTTTTTGTTTTGTTTGTTTGTTTGTTTTTGTGTGTGAGCTTGTAAAGCCCTTTCAGAGCTCTTTGAATCATATTTCTGTACATGTAGCCTAACCAGCACACATCAGTCTGATGATTTTATATGCTTTTTGCTTTGGTCAAACTTAATGAATGAATTAATGAAAACCAACTTTTTTATCAACATAATGGATATGCAATTTTGATTTCACAATGCAGCATGACATGTAACATTTTAAGTGGAAGTAGACATCATTGCAGAGGTATTTAGTGTTCAGTTAGTAACTAGAGATTAAAGTAGTTTATTCAGTAAATTTTCTCAGCTCTTTTTTGGGCTTCGTACCACAAACATTATCACAGTTTCACAGCAAATGTTCCATTGTACCTCTTAATACGGCTCACACTGTAGCTCTAATGGGGCTCTTTACTATGAAATATGAATGGCCTTGGATGGTTCCCAGGATGATGAACTCACTGAAGATGAGTGCATGCTAAAAAATTCATGTAGACCATTTTAGTGCAGTTTAAGGCATCACATATGTTTCAGGTCTACCAAATGGAAATTGATTACAGCATTTATTTTAATTTTCACTCACTGTACTGTAGACTGGAGCTGAGGATCCAAACTATTTTCATATTGAGGACCCCCAGAATGAACCATATTACACTATGGACTGCCTCTCATGTACACTTGATCACAGTAGTCAGTGTTATACATCTTCATGGCCTTCAAAGAATACAACAGTGAATTTATTTATTTATTCCCATTTTGCTGGGGACCCATTTGGACCCTGTCAAGGACCCGCGATGATCCATGGACCCCACTTTGGGAACCAGTGGATTACAGCCATTTATAAGACAAATAGTTCAAGTTTTGAGTTGCAGAGATGCTGTTTGATCTGGTGTTTTCTCTTTTATCCTTTTTTTCTCCTTTTGCATAATGCAGTCATATTTGTCATATTGTCCATGCACGCTCTAATGGGCAACAGTGGTGTAATTTCTCTCTGCCACATTTCACCATCTACAGTGCACTTGAATGCCCATTTTGATCTTTTGTCATACTAAATACAAGGTTGGAGGTTGTTTCCAGGTGTTGGAATGCTGTGCTATATTCGTCTTAAACAACAATATTATATATTACATTATTCATATCCATGGATTATGAGGGCCAACGCCGTACCAGGAAAACTAACAAATCAATGACTTCTGAGGTGATATTTTTGTATGGAAAAAAAAAAAACAGTTTGCTTGACCAACTTTTCTATGTCAGCACTTATAGTTCCTTTGCTGTTCTCCTGACTTTTGCACTGAGTTGGGACATCTGCACTTCAAAGGTTTTGTCAAATGCACTGTAGTCCACACGAAATGCTCCTTTCTCCAAGGACATGCATGATTCAAATCGGTGGCCCCACAGGATCTCATCTTCTGTATAGGATGTCCTGGCTTGACATGTCATACCTGCAACACAATAAAGAGTTGGGAGATGAAGGAAATTTCAATTTGATCTAAAAAGATCAGTAGACAATTTCAGAATAACACAAAGTCTAATCACATTATTGCACATTGTTTACTGGTGAAGGGCAACATGAGACTTGTAAATGAATGTGTGCAAGAAATAACCCTACAAACCCGAAGCCTCCACAATTCCCTCCAGGATGACAATGATCTCAAATGTCTCCCTCTTCAGACTCTCAGCCCCCACTTCCCAGAAGGGGCTGCTGTCATTGATGAAATGGGTGATGGTCTGTGGCTCCACTAATAGAAGCCTGTCTCCCCCAGTATCATAGCCCAAGTTGATCTCTGACTGCTCCAGCGGGATGAACTCGCCCTCCTTGGTCTGCCTGGACTTGATTAGTTTGGCCCGGACCTTGGCATCCACCATGTGGCTCTCCCTTAGATCACCAATACGGAAGAGCATGCAAAGCTTCTCATCACGCTCACATATGACACAGTGCTTGCTGAAGATCAGTGTCTGAGCTCTCTTCTGTGGCCGGGAGATCTTCACGAACATGCAGCCCACCATGAGGGCATCAATAATAGAGCCCAAGATAGACTGAGCCATCAGGAGCACCACACCCTCTGGGCAGTTAGCTGTAACCATCCTGGAGCCATAGCCAATGGTTCTCTGGCTCTCTACTGATAGTAAAAGGGCTGACAGGAAGCTGTCCACATTCTCAAAGCATGGCTGCCACTGTTGGTCATGGACATGAGCCACGTCATCACGCAACCAAGCATCCAGGAAGTAGATCTCAGCAAAGGCTACCCATGTGAGAATGTAGCACATGGTGAAGACAAAAAGGAACCAACGGTATTTGAGGTCTACCAATGTAGTGAAAATGTCTGAAATGAAGCGGCTCTTATCCTCAATGGGACCCAGATTGACCCTACACTTGCCATCCTTGGTTACATAACGCTGACGCTGATTACTGGTGGTGCCATGTGATGGGTGCTCATCTCCCAGCAACTTACAGTGTTGCTTGTGGGTCTTTTTTGCATGGATGGAGATGTTGCTGCTGCCAGTGGCGTTGTTTGTATACCATCTAGAGCTGAAACGTTTAAGGTGCCGCCCGCGGTGCAAATGGTTAGGCTTTTGAATCTCTTCTATTGGTTCCAGGAAAGGTGCTTGCATGGTATAATGGCTGGGGGACTCTTGCCTACTAACAGCATGAGAGGGTTGGCTGCAGGGGCTCTGGGTCTCAAGGGACAGAGAGGCCTCCCAGGATGGTGGGAGAGGTGGGCATTTGTCATAGTTGTTGTAATTCAAACTGGAGATGAGAGAAGCTCTTCTTGTGGTTAATGTGGTAGTCACAGTGGATTTAGCATCAGCCTGAAATGAAGCAAAACAAGCAATGGTATTTGCAAAACCCAAAAGTACAAAAGGGACACCATCTTGTTGACTTGCATGACATGAGCATCACTTTGATAGAGCACCTTAGTAGAGATTATCAAACAGACACTTTCTTGGTGAATTCATCAAGGTCTTCTTAAAATAGTTATTAATTTCAGTTAAAGCCACTGGGAATTCATTAAGAGGCTATTAATCAGCAGACTAAGTCTCTAAAACGTGCAATGCTTCGCTGACAGCACCATTGGGGATACATGTATACAGGCTTTGAACATCACATGTTGTGAAAAACATGTCTACATTTAAAATGATTTAATATGTTATGAGTATAAGCAGTACCCCCCTATTTAAGAGGGTTAATAAAGAGTATTTCCTCAGAAAAAGTACATAATGGGAGGCAGATTCAGTAACACAGACTATGACAGAAACTGCTGAGAACAGGGAACACTGGACATTTTGAATATTTAGTGATAAAGAATTCTTTTTCTTTCAGTAATTCATCATGTGCAAAGGATAATTCACTTAGAAAGTCAATCTCATCATGGATCTGATCAGTAGGTTTAGAATGTAAGGGAATCTAACACTGTCATTTAGTTGGGATTTAATACTATTGCCATATACTTAATATGTTCATATATAATATGTTCAGACCTACCCAGACTGAGACAATATGTTCAATACCATTTTCACCGCTGTATGTCCATTGATTCAGTTCCTATGGGTAGAATTTCATTTTAGCTTTAGCTCTGCACGTCTTATTTACACAATGTATCATGTTTGTTAAACAGTAATGAAATATACATTGTGTAGATAAGAAAACTTACGAGTTGCTGTAAGGTTTATTTTTTCAATGTGATAAAGCTATAGGCAAATGACCTCAAGTCTTTATGCTAAGCTAACAAGAAAAGCTAACCATAGGAACTGAACCAGTGGATGTACAGAGGTGAAAATGGTGTCCAACATCATTTTTAAATGAGATTTAAATGAGATGAAACATTTGTATTTTAATAACACAAACAAAAAATTAAAGCATCTAAAGTTTAATGCATTTTGTAATTTGAAAAACCACAAACAGTAGACTAATTATTTTTACATTAGCACATCATCATGGCCACATGTTCACATGTTCTCATCAACTAGATCAACTAGTTCCCTCTGGCAAGGAAGTTTTTTTTTTGTTTGTTTGTTTTTTTTTTAAGAAAACCCATTGAAAAGCTGAAAAGCTAGGCTCAAGCCCAAAGTTAGCTTTGGGCTAACAGGCCTCAGGTTTTGTCCTTGCTGTGTATTGTTTTGCCACGGCAGAAGGAAATTGTGGTGGGAAATGCACTTAATATATTAAAATTTGACTGATGCAGTTGCTTCCATGTAAAATCATTGGATTCTTGTGTTTTGAGACAAGATCAAAAACAAGCATGGTCTTATGACCTCATAACAAACAAAGCGTACTTTTGGTTGGGAACTTTCATTCTTGCTTATCTCATAAAGAGTTTGAAATGCCAGCCCTAGAAAAACAATCCACAAATGAAATGAAATAACTATTGTTCCTCTGGTTTAAGATCAAAACAGACTTTTGTGAGGAATACAAATATTGACAAAACATATACTCAGCTGTATAAATATAAGTGATTGCTTTGAAAGGAAGAAACCTTTACCTTATTAGTGTAAGGAGGGTGCTGCACCAAGTCCAGCTGTGGTCTGGGTAGGTATGCCAGAAGATGTTTGGCAGTGAGAGTCTGAGTAGGAGGAATGGAGTTCCTGCGAGGGTCGCTCCTGAGGTGGCTTCTGTTGTGACTGTTATTTCTAACATCTTGTAGTGTCACTCTGCTGCACATAGTGGAGGTAGTTGTAGAAATAAAAGTTCTTTAAGAAGTCAGATGCTGATTACTCCTCGAGTAACCGTCCTGTTTCAGCAAAGAAATTCAATTGAATGAGTCATTCATGATGTCACTCAATTTGCAAGAACAGCTGCAAAAGATTAAAGCAACTATATCTCTTCCTCTACACTGAGGTTTTAAATAAAAAATTAAATTTGACTAAAACCAATAGGTGCATGCGTCGGTTATGTTTGACTGCTCATAGCCTCAAACTCACCTTTATTTTCTGCTTAAAGGAATATTCCAACATTTTGGGCAAAACACCCATTTTCCAAGTTACCCAGACTGAGACAAGATCTTTGATACCATTTTCACCTCTGAACATCAACTGCTTCGGTTCCTTCCTTCGGTGTGCTTAGCATAAAGACTTGGAGTCTAAAGGAGTCACTGTGTAAATAAGACAGCTTCAGAGTTGCTGTAAGGTTTTTTTTTTCACTTTGACGGCGCTGGGCTAATGACTCCTGTACACTTCAAGTCTTTATGCTAAAATAACACGACATGCTACCTATAGGAACTGAACTAGTGGAGGTACAGAGGAGAAAATTGTTTCTAACAAATTGTCTCAGCATGAATAAGTCGAGAAAAGGGTATTTTGCCCAAAACATTGGAGTATTCCTTTTAGAGATGAAACTGCCTCAGATCACCCTTGATACTCCTTCCTTAAATCAGACCTAGTTCTGAGGATGTATGGCATGTAGACAACAAATATCTCTTTCCTGCTCCTCATCCTCTTCAGTATTCCATGAAGTCTTCAATCTTAAGTGGGATGAGCATCACCAGTGTCTTAGTCACGCTGAAATTTATTACACACCAAGGGATTATCAGTAATCCTCTAAATTAATCTAGGGAAGACCAAAGAACATGGCGGATTTCAGGAGATTACTGACTTTATTTTCTAGAAGTAAGGCTTAGATCAGTGATGTCCAATCATGTGCATGTAGAGCCAAGGTTTTCATTCTAACCAAAGACTATACAACAGGTGATTTCAGTGGATAGCTGCTCCAAGGTTTAAGATCACTGTCACACATCTGATCTGACGGCACAGTACATACAACTGCCCAGGGAAGCGTAGTTTACTGTGGGGGGAAAAATTTAGACTCCTAAACTGAGACAGAATGACTGAAAATGGCTCTTGTTCTGATCAAACAAGTTATTTTAATATTAAGGAAACACATTAAATTATCAGCTTTAGAGATACTGAAGAGGACAAACAGGGCCCTTCATAATCACCGTTGAACCAAAAAGCTGTTATGTGCTATATGTATGTAAACTTCTATTTAATGTATATTTAAATTAGCAGCATTCTTCATTGTATCTGCGTAAAATTTTAAATTTACTACCTAAAATCTGTGTAAACAGATTAAAAATACAATACATAAAAATACACTAAAAAATACATAAAAAATACAATATATAGCAGCATCTCAAAACTATACAATGACTCTTCTAGATATGATACTTAATAACAAGGTATTTAAGAGTAATGCATGACAACCAAGTAACCAGTAGTAGTCCAAATATTTTGTTGGAAAAAAAAAGTTAGCGTCAACTGGAAATTAACATTTTCACTCAACAAACATTTTGGAATAAGAAAATATGCTCTCAATTTTCTGAATGCAGAAAATGTTCTGCAACCATTTTTGGAAAATTCCTACTAAAAAGGAATTTTACAACACTGGATGACTACATATCATTGAAAAGTGGAAAAACATAATTCCAGAACTTTGTAAAGCATACCTTAACAGCTGTCAGGGATCAGCTTCCAAGTCGGAGTTATTAGGTTATAGCAGCTAAAGCATGAAGCGGTTTATTTGAGTGAGAAACTGCTGCAGTGTGATTGGCCAGCTGTGGATCTCCGCCCTCCACATCCTCCGCACAGTAAATGCTTCTACCAAATACACAGCTCAACACTTCTATAGGCAATGAACTCACTTAAAGGCTGAGGCTGTTATCAATGTATTTATTAATTCTTTGTGGGCTAATGTGAATTGGACGAGCCAACTTTATTGTTCTGTTTTTGTTGTTGTTTTGAAGAGAGAAGCAAGTGATATAAGGATGTCTTCTTCCTGCTCCTTTTTGTAAATGGAAGGTGTAAGAAACCATCTGTATATATATATATATATATATATGTATGCGTGTGTGCATTGTAATATATATATATATATATATATATATATATGTGTGTGTGTGTGTGTGTGTACATTTACACACACACACGTCTCCACAGAAGATTTACAGCTGGAGTGATCAATTCCAATATTTCTGGGATATTTACTGAATTGCTAAAATGTGTAACCTTAGTCCACTGGAAAGCAAGTTTTAACAAAAGTCATGGATGACTAATAAACTGAAAAATAAACTTTCAGCTTGTAGCATTCTGGATTCTTAATTGTAGAACACAGACTCTTATCTATAAATCTATATACAGATAGTTTCTTTAGTTTTGATTTGGGTGTTATATTTAACTTTGTATTTATCCAGTATATGTAGGGCCAGCATTGCTTACCTTTAGTTGTTTTTTTTTTACTCTTCATGGATTTATCTGACAAATGTGTGGGTGATTGTGCATTGTAATATAAACTGCTGCTGTTTATTAATGTGGATACTATTCAGCCTCATACTGAGTTAAGCGGTGGGGTGTTGACAAGTGGTTGATTAGCCTGTGCTTCCTCTCTTCCTTTTTCTCTAAGGCTAAAATCAAGTTGCTTCAGTGATCTTCCTTTTTTGTTTATGGATTCTTATTGCTCAATTGTAAAACAAACAAACCACATGTGAGCAACTACAATTACATGTGTGGGTGTTGCCATCTTACACCAACCTTACCTAACCTACTGACACAGTGAAGCAGTCACAATTCATTCCCAGTCATATCATCAGCATTATTCACTGATAATTTCTATCACATTTCTATCAAACAAAACAGGTGGAACAGTCCTGGATAATGCAATAATCTGGTTTATTTGCAGAAACAATATGTACATAATAGGAGAAAACTGAACTGTGCAAATGTGGTTTGATTTTTTTGGTTTAAAAATGCCAAACCAACCATTTTTGCATAAGGTCTTACGTTAAATTTTAGTTTTGCTCTGTTGTCTTGGCATCCAAAGTCCCAACCTTCCAAAGCTATGTCTGAGGTTAGCTAGAGACAAGTGTGCTGATATAAACAAGCCTGTAATACAAACAGCAGTCTTGAGGAACCCAGCTTGAAGTACAACAGTGACTAATGGATTAAAAAGGAAAAAAAAAAACAAAAAAAAACAACAACAAAAAAAAAAACAGAAATGAAGATATGAATGTTTTCTTTCTCAAAAGGGAAAAAGTGCTACAGTATATTCTTGGGGGTTTACTGTATGTCTACTTGATTTTGGTTAGAGCTACAGCTCTCCTCTCTGTGTTCTGAAACAAGGCTCGAATCAGGTTCTTCATCTCTGAACTGGAGAACTCCACAGCCAAAGGACCTTTACCTTCAGCCCACCTGTAGACAGGAGGAAAGACAAATCAACAAATCATACATGCATGTGAGTTTAAGTGAAAAGAACACAGAATGGGAGAACATCTCAATAGAGCAGAAGTCATGCATTGTTTATACCGGCCCAGGGATGCTATCATTTACCAGCTTTGGCTGGTTAATGATTATCCATACTACCTGCTGCCTTCATTGACAACTGGATATTTGCAGGTTTCAGAAAGACAAATGACTTTTTTAGAGCTGTGTTATTCCAATACACTTTATTTTGAAACGAATATCCAAAAATGTAATGTCCTATAATCAGCGTAAGAACTGGATGAGCAATAGACTTTGTATTTGACAACAAGTTGTGGTGAAGCAACAAATTGTCACATTTAAGTTGTGAAAATTTCAACTGTCTAAGGCAGTTGTGTGAATTTTATTTTATTTTTTAAGTTTGAGGTGTAATATCTATGGAACTTTGGTTATTTGGTAATAAACTACCCCCACTAGAGAGCTATACCTCTTACAGTTTGTGAGAATCAGACACTTTTAGTGCACAATAATAAGAAAAAAATTAATATTTTGCCCAAAAGGGTTCCAGCACTTGGACCTCTAATAATATGAACAAAAACAACTATGTTCTTGGACCCCAATAATACAAGCATATGTGCTTGGAAACCTATTAGCACATAATTTGATGATGAAGTCCAATTGTTTTTATGAATGTGTTGCATACATGGGCATCAAGCACAAAGAAACCGTTCATTGAAGTCATACTATATGTACAATTTTAATTCTTTACATGGCCTTCAATTTATTCAAAGACCTTGTTCCAAGCTTTTTAAGGATCCACAGATGCTCTGGACTGACTATTTATGAAAAGTTAAGTCAGAAATTGTAGCCAATGTTTTTGTCTATTTTAATGTGACAACGTGTACTTTGAAAAATACTTAAAATATTTTAATAATTTAAATGACATTTTGGCAGGTCTATGGTAACTTGCATTATTACCTGTTGACAATCTCTTGGAGGTTGGCACGCAACACAATAACAAGTTCCTTGAAGGTAATCCATTTTTTGACATAGATGGACACCTCCTCTTGGTATTTCTTATTCTTGTTCTCCTCAGTCAGAGGGATGAAGACCAAAGGGCCTTCCTCAATGATGGTTTGGCACAGAGTATGGAGGTGCTCCCCATCCTCAGATGAAATATCCTGCAGGAAATAAAGAAGACAGAGCCCATTTGAACAAAGAATAAACAGATTTTATCAAATAAAGTGATACTTTGAAGTGACTGTCTGGGAGAGAGAGGAAAATAAGAGCCCTGAGTACCAGTGTTCCCCCCTCTCCCAGTCGGTCCAAAAAGCAGAAGCTAATAAGGAGCCCATAAATGCAAGTTTCCATGTAACTATGCAAAAATGGTAAAATCTCTTGCAAAAGCTTAGTTTAATGTAGATGTAACAAAATATTGCTTGGCTCTTATGACAAGCATTTCACAAAAATCGCTTTTCACTTATGTCAACCTTGTTTTAACAGCGATTTGTAAATGCCCACCCGAGGACACAATAGGAATCTGTTCACACCCATTCATTTTGAAAGACCAATGGCCAGTGCAGGCCATGCAGGCCAATGCAGACATTCACATTAATAGCACTAGCACCACTGTTTCGGTCCAGCCAAAACAAATTTCCTTTGTGTTTTTTTATTCACATTAGACTTTGTTATATACCTGTGAAAACAGCGAAGTTATTTATCTATTTATTTTTAAAGCTTCAGATTCCACAGATGGCCTGTTTCAATGTTTTTGCATCATAACAGGCCAGGTCCTGGGCTCACAGTTTAAGTAGAGAGAAAAATTGAATAATAGAACCTCAAGCATCATGATTTTGGTGATGACTTCTGTGATGGCTGTGTTGAGGAGGCTCCCCATAGCTTTACAGTAGATGCTAACTGGTAGAACATCTTGCCATACTGTGCCCAGCTGTTTCAACTGATGAATGACCTGCAATTAGGCAAAAGATGAACGAACGGATCAACAAACATTAAAAGAATAAATAAAAGAGTGATAATAAAAGCTTACATGGTTGGATGTAATGAAATACGGCATTTTCAAGGGTCGTACCTGTCTTACTGCCTTGCTGGCTGCAATGTAGTTGTCTTCATCATCCAGGTTTGAGAAGTTGCGAGCAGTGGAAAGTCTGTCCAGCAGTTCAGCCCTTTGGACATTCAGCTGTGTGAGGAAGCACTGGGCACCTGGCAGACAAATTTTATCATTTTATACATTTACATTAGATATATTGTTTTTTCCCCCCAGTTGATGGAAACTATTTACTTCAGAAAAACACCCCAACTCACAAATTACATCAAAATTTTACATGACTAAGAACAAATCTTATTTTTACTGTATAATTATTGTTTATCTGTTATAATGCTGTATTTTATTGTGTGGGGAGTAAGTGCATTGTTTCTCTTTTTTAGATGCTGTAGTTGTTTTGTTTCCTGGTGATTCTTCTGGCCTCTCTTCCCTTCCTCTAGAAATCATTTGCGTGCATTCTCAAGCACTTGTATATGTGCATCATTACACAATCAAGCATTATTACACAGGCTAAGAGAATTATGGATAAGTTTCTATTTGCACAGTGATGCAAAATTAATCACATTTGAAGCAATTTCCCTAAAATTACACATTTCTGCGGGATTCCAAATTTGTCCGAATTCTGTTGATTAAATTCTGAAAATCCATCCATGTGTACTGTCATTGTCCTGCACCAGGAGGAAGCCCAGGCCCACTGCACTAGCGTAAGGTCTGACAATCGCTCTAAGGATGTATAAACTTTAAGACTATACACCACCACAAAGTCAAATTCCTTGCAAATTAATAGACCTGTGAAATAAAACTGTTTCTATATGAAGTTACTCATTATCAAGTAAGGGAAAAAAACATTATTTTACCCAATTTTCTGAATCCAGGCACCATGTCAACAAATGTTGCAACACCCTCACTGAGGGGTTGGGGCAAGTGGGGTCTGAAATGGTGGCCCAGGGTCAGCAGATGGTGCGCCAGGTACATGCAATTATTGTGCTGGATGGCAGCCAGGTGAGGAAACTTGAGCAGGTTCTCTCTGAATGGTGAGACACGGAAACGAGAGAGAGAGAGCAGTTTGTACCTGAACAGTAAGTGAAACACTGTGATTTAGACTGCATGTGATTTGATGGCGAGATCCTCACTTGTGGTAAGTAGGCACAACATCATAGAACAGCTGGAATATGTTTCTCACAGTGAAAAACAATTGCAAGGCACTGTAAAGAGATAAAAAATATGAGACAGGGATCAGATTTCATAAAATTGACAATTAATGCAAAAAAGAGCAGATTATCATATTTACTGTTTTAGGTTCCGGCAGAGTTTTATAGAGTACACATACATTACACATTTGACTAAGCAATCGATGGCATAGTTAACATCTCTAAGTAATAAATCCAGACATTTAAAAAGCAATACTCTTTCCTATACTTTCTGGGATAGAATAAATTCAAACTCATTTTATGTCACGTAGTGGAGAAACTGAATGGAGTGATTGTTACATGTTGTTCATCCGGCTGGTAACTGGCTATGTGATAAACTAAAGCTTTGTTACTTTATTAACATTCTAAAATGTGACACAACATCCTAAGGTAGCTGCTGTTTGCTAATGTCACCCAGCCTGTATAATGCTAATGTTACCAATTAAGCTAATACAGTTAATGCAATGCTAGTGCTAGCTATAGCACAGTTTGCTCCCAGTCTCTGACAGCACTGCAGACTGAAAATGTTTGTGACGTCATGTGAGCAAGATTGCCACCTTGGAGGTGAAATTTAAGCCCCTCACTTGTTGACACAGGGACACAGATCACTTTTTAAGACCTGTATAATATGATCAATAGAAAAGGCAGTTAAGTTCCTTAAGCAGAACAGCATACCATTGTGTGGAGCTTCCCACGGCCTCACACAGGGTGTTCAGCACCAACTCCATCAACTGCTGAACTGACTCACTGATGCGACAGGCTGGCAGACACAAAGTCCCAGCTGCCAGCTGCTTCACATTGTCCAGCGTCACCTCGTCCTTCAGAGTCTCCTGACTCACCCTGACCCCTGAACCTGGGACAGGTAGCTTGGGAAGAGGCAGGTTGTAGTCTGGCATGATCTGACAGAGAGGGATTAAAAATATAAACATTATCTTTTCTATGGATGTGACCCGATAGCTAATTCATTCAGATAAAATTGGGCTAAATATATTAGCTATAATCATTTAACATTTCCATAACAAAACCTTGTGACACTCAATAGTATCTAGTCCATGTGGAAGAGTCTACAGGTTTCCATTCAAATCAGATACAACACCAGCAAATTTCACTGATTAACACAGCAACAAAAAGAAGGACGTAGCAGTTACCCAGAATGCAACTCCAGCAGTATGGGGATGTATGTAGCCCTCTAATGGGCTTCACTATTTGCAAATGGCCCCAAGCCACACCTCGACATCCTGAGAACTTTGATGCACCCATCAACCAATCAAGGTGGCTAACTACCTAGACATAACATACTTAACAGTGGTCAAGACCCAGCTCCCAAATGAACTTAGTGCCCATACTCATGGAACTGGAGTTACATCCAGGGTAACTAGTATTTCTATGTTGTATGGGCTTCCGCCCTCTAACAGGCGTTGCTATTGGCTAATACCTATGTCAAAGACCATGAAGGGAATGATATATCCCCAGCTGGGCGAGTTGAAACACCGAACACTCAGTGCCACCAATTGGCCAAGGATGGGCAATTATGAGAGTGCCATCACCAGAGAGCCTCTCCTTTGACCACCCATGGAGAAACCCCAAATATGCAGGGAGAGCCGCTCCTTGTGTGTGCCTCCTTCAGTAGGGTAATAAAGGTGGATGTGCCGCCCAGCATAGGGACGATGCTCTGTCTGCAGCCACACAAAGCTCAGTGGGCCCCAGACCCAGCCATCATATTTCTAAGATATGACTGCACAAAGGCGCAGGGACTCTGACCTCACAAACCTCCGCTTGTTTTGCTGCTGAAGGCCATGCTACACAATGGCAAGAGGTAATATAGGAGTAATTAATCCGTGAAAGTTCAAGATGCCGTTCAACAGATGTCTTTCTGACACGGCCGAAAGAGGGCAGGTGAGGCCACAATTCCCATGGTGGAATAAGCTGTCAAAAGGAGGGCCGTGTCTGCCTCACTAATAAGCCAGGACAACAGTGTCCCGAAGCAAATGTACCAATAGCTGGGCCGACAGGGCTACGCCTCAAGAATTTAGTTAGAATTGACACAAATGATCAGTCGATCTCCAGCCTGCAGAGTGCATAACATAGCAGGCCAGAGGATGCACCAGACACAACCAGTGCTGGCTGCTGAGCCTCCTTCTCCTAATGAGGCAGTGGAAAAAAAGCATGCAGCCTGATGACTCACAACTTAAAGAACAGGTAATCCCTTTCGGCTGAAAAGAAGCCCCTTCATCCTCTCTGATGGTCAGACATGAGGGGTGAATGGCACAGTCATCTTCACAGAGGTCAGGGTCACTGTCTTAAGTGATAGACACTTAATATCAACCTGCTCCAGTTGTTCGAATGGGGGTTCACAAAGCCCTTTCCGTACCAGTTGCAGGTCCCATTGAGGGGCTAAACGAGTGGCCAGAGGCTGCAAGAACCTCAACCCTGCAAGGGGGTGGGGGTGGCTCCCGGCTGTAAACTGGTCAAATCCTTCATGGTCAGTGCCTGCAAACACTGTGGAAGTGTGGAAGCAGCATGGCCAGACTTGAAAAGGCCAAAACCAGATCCAGCGGCCAAGGCCTGGACCTACACCAATATTCAAACGCTGCCCAGCACCTCCCATAAGCTTGTGTCATCAAGAGGTGTAGGATAACTGGTATCAATGACAGAAAAAGAGAGACCCAAAGAACCTAAGAAGTCCTTCTCAACAGCCAAACCATCAGAAGGTTACTCAGAATGGGCTGAGAAACCACAGCTCTCGCCTGAATCAACAGTGATGGTTGATTTGGGATAGGCCAAGGGGATGCGATCACTAGCCAGACCAGGTACCAGGTCCAGGTGCTGTCTGGGCCTACCATGATGGCTGACAGCCAACGGATCCTGATCCGGAGCAGCAGCTGAAGGAGCATCCCCTGGGGCAGGAACACACAGCAGCCCCTTCAGCCAAATAGGTTGGGCAAACGCTTCCACTCCCAGGAGGGTTCTGTCTGTGGCCCTCAGGGACAGCAAAAGAGGGCACTGAGCATTTGCTGAAGAGGCAAACAGATCTGCCACCGGCTGGCAAAACTGCTGCCATAGCAACTCTGCTAAGTGCTATATCGTGTGACGCCTGAAGTCTCGGGAAAATTCTCTCAACTGTGCAAGACTGACTTCCAGTGGCATTGGGCCTTGTAGCCATCGGAGAGGCCTGTGACCGGGCTAAGTGCTGTAGCGTGTGGCACCTGGAGCCTCGGGCGGTTTGCTCTGCTGTGCAAGGCGGAGCTCGAGTGGGTTTTTTTGAAAAACCCTGTGGGGGCATGAGGGGGTCAAACTGTGGGGAGCAGTTACAATTTCACTTTGCCTCACCACAGTTTGACCACATTGGTGGTCAAACTGTGGTGGGGCAACTGTGGTGGGGAATTGGTGTTTTCACTCACACTCACACTCACACACTCACACTCACTCACTCACTCGCATATTTTACGTTGCCTCATTGGTTTCCGGTGGTTTGAATGGAAACCTGCACTCCTCCATGGTAGAGGACTGGACACCATGTCATCATGCTATTTACTATCAACAGAACTTAAACTGAAACATTTAAGCAATAATGTCTCTGAAATATACTAGCAGAATTAACAGCAATTAATTCAAACACCACTTAATGACTCACTGCTCAAATAAGTAATTTGGCACACAACCCCAGTTTACATGAGTAAACACGTACTTTAACAGTGTTGTGCATCTTGGAGGTCATGAGTTTGCGTGCCGCCACAATTACATCTTTGCACTTCTTGCTGGCAAAGTGACAGTTGACATCCCTGGCATATTTGAGCAGGTCTGTAGAATCACCCTGTAAATACTGCATCTCCTTCAGGGACTTTTCAAACTCCTCAGTCTCCTTGATCACCTTCAGCATGCAGAAAAACAAAAACACATTTTCTTCAGTTGGCATCCATGTTACATCTTCAGTGGGGTCCAAAAGTCTGGGTCGATGACCAAGAGCAGTTTTGTATCATTCATCAAAAAAATATTAACCCTTCCACTCAGTTGATATTTTTTGTACATTTGTATCAGTTTCTACAACTGATACAAATTAAGTGCTTCAATGAAATGGAAATATACTCAAATACTGCTGAATATCTTGTTAGCGTAGAATTTGGTAGGGTTTCCTCAAACTGTTGTCAGACCATATATATGGTTGGTATTAGGAACATAAATGTGTTCATATTTGAATGAAATATATGCTGTGACAACAATTTGAGACAACCTTAGCAACTGAACTAAATATTTAGATATTTTAGTATCATACCAAAACATCTAAAAACTTGAAATTTGAATTTCAGTTTTAAATAATGCATTAATTTCTTAGACCACAAAGTTGTGGTCTTTTCCACGTGTCAAGATCTTCGTCTGAAGCCCATTATCCCTCTCTGTATGAAATCCTATTGACTTAAGACATTTTTAAAGCTGGAATTGGTCTTAAGACTAAATTAAAATCCTAAATATAACTATCCCATGACTTTCCATGACTAAAATACTGACTTTCAATGGTTTGTATCAAGGTACCAATACATTTTTAAAGCTGGAATTAGACTTAAGACTAAATTAAAATCCTAAATGTGGTAAAACCAGCCTATTTCCAACTGTCATTCTACAATACTGATATAATAAAACCTCAACTGCATTAATGACATTCAATTAAATTTTATGGCAATCTAAGGCATTTTCATATTTTCTAAGAACATGTGAATTCCCTTCATTGTATATTATACAGTATTTAATCCTATACATGTTCACTATGTGTGACACACTTCCCATAGGTAGGTCTTATACTACATTGTCAGTGTGTGATGCCGTGCAAACTGTTGCAATTCCATACTGCATTGTATTTCTCCAATTGGCTGCTGTTGGTAGGGATGGAATAGAGCAGACATTCATGGATGATGCATTGAGAAATCTCCTCCCAAATCAACTCTCCCAGGTAAGCCGACAGCCTCTTGTCACCAATGGACACATCTGGAAAATAAGGATGTATGACTCAATATTCAAATCAGACAATTACTATGCCTTTTTAAAGAAGTTTACTAATTACAGTTTAATTCTTTGATAAAATAAAACTCAGTTTGGAGTGAATAATGAACATTCGTAACACAAAACAGCTGAGGCAGTCCTGGGGCTATTTTACAAAAAAATGCTTAAAAAAATCTAGTCAGGCAAAAATGGGTGCCAATATGGACCCAGTATGGAAATGATTCAGTGTGACTCAAGGCCTTATGGACGTAAGACCTTATGGTTCAAAAGCTTGGACCCTTATAATAATAATACTGGAAAAAGCAACAGACAAATCAGAAATCAATCAGCTATGACATTTTGAAAAATATTTTACATTTCATTATCATTATTAATTGATTCAGTCATTTTGCCAATATGTTTATTTATGACTTTATCTGTTAGTTCATTTTTTAATTATCAGATCAGGTTCATTTTTGTATCCATTCATCCATGAACATGCACATTTCCTGGTTGATTCATTAATTGACTGATTGGTTAAGTGATTTATCTATTGATCGACTGAATGAGTGTCACAAATAGGCCCCCATACAAAGGAAATGAATAACATTGACGTAAAATATTTTATGACACAAAACATATGAAAGTCACTGTACTAAGAAATAATAGGTCTTCAGTTATATGCTTTATGAGTCCCCTACTGATGATGTAACTGATGATATGGGTGGATGGACAAGTGGATGAATGATAAGAAGTTACTGGACAAAAATGTAAAATTGCTTGCCTACATAACTGCAACACAAAGTAGTTTATAACATATCAAACATCACATACAAAAAAAGGCAGATAATACATCCATACCAAGCAGGTTTGAGTGCAGCGTCTTGAGCACCAGGATGAGTTTGCTGTAAACCTGTGAAGGAGTAGATCGTTCCTCATGGCTCTCTTCCAAACACTGTAAGGCCAAGTTTGTTCCACTGTCCTGCTCTGTCACCTTCACTGACAGAGCAGGGTACATCACCAATGGCTTCAACATGTTCTTCAGCAGTATCTGACCTGAAGGATAATGATAAACATTACAGATTATTAAAATAAATAAATAAATAAATAAAAGGTGCATTCTACATTCAAGGTTGCCACACAACATAAAATGTAAAATCCCCTGACTTTTCCATGACTAAAATACTGACTTTCAATGACCTATATCAAGGTACCATGTCATTTTTTTTCTTGAACAAAATTTTAAAAAGCATTTCAGAGGTCTTATTTAAGTTCATCATTCTGTTTTATTCTGAGGGGGGAAGTGAAGATATTTGGCGAATAACTAGCTACAGATTTTTTTAAAATTAAGGCGGACAAAATTCCATGATATTTCATGACTTATTCTAAGAATTTAGTAAATTCCCTGACTTTCCCTGTCTGGAATAGACTCTTCAAAATTCCATGACATTGCATGACAGAAATTCCATGGTGTAATTCAATAAGAACATTTTCAATACAGGATTCCCATCCCATGTCAGAAGTTAAATGGAAAATTTCCTGACTTTTACACAGTTTTCCATGACTAAAATATTGAATGTTTTTTTTTCCTGGACCAAAATTTTAACCATCTTTTAGATTCAAAGGTCTTAATAAAGTTTATTATTTCATAGGGGGGGTGAATATAATGTGAACACAATGGAAAATAAATATATTTGAATGGTAAATGGACTGCATTTATACAGCGCTTTTCTAGTCTGACGGCCATTCAAAGCACTTTTCAACATATGACACACACACACGCGCGCA
>OMLF01036335.1:84769-95975 GCA_900302615.1 Holocentrus rufus | reverse complement strand
TTTTTTTTTTTTGGAGGGGGGCCCCCACTGAATGCATGTGTGTGTGAGTGTGTGTATGTAAAAAAAAAAAGGACAAAAAAGAGAGACTTTGTGTTTATGAGCTACAGAGGATTGACCTTCCCGAGGATGAATCTGCTGTTGGTGTTTACATCAGTGCTGCTGGCACTGTTCTCTCTAGATAGTGTGGATTCTTCAGCTTATGACAAGATAGTCACCCACAGCCGCATACGGGCCAGGAATGAAGGGTAAGGACCATGGGATGTGGGGGGGCAAAAAGAGGAGAAATTAAAAAGACAAGAGGCTACAGTAGAGACAGAGGTGATGCATGCCAAAATGTGCAGAAAAGTTATATAGTTGGATGCATGACATATGGTACTTTTTCACCTGATTTATCAATCCTGATAAACTGTACACTTTTAAATGCTTCCATTTATACACAGACAGAAGAACATGGTGTACATGATGGTGACACATTTACAGATACCCATGTGAAGTGTCATTTAAGTTCATTTTTATGTTTGTTCATACTCTAATGTTGGCTCATTTTACATACTAGCTCATTATTTGAGAAATGGGTCATGCACATCGATGAAAACATTGATTCAAGCCATGCTGGAAAATTCAATACTGTCTCTCAGTTGCATTCAAAATTGTTCTACTGTAAAAGAATGAGTGTAATTTGCAGCATAAAGTGATTTTAATTGATTTGAGAAAAGCAATAATAATACATTTAAATCAGTCAGTAAATATTTTGAACTGTATGCGATGCTTTATTGAACCTGCTGTAACTTTTGATTATCTCAAAATTTTTGCTGTTCAACTGAAATTTACTTGAATGGCAAAATAAAGACTTTATTAAGTTTATTAAGTTTCACTTTTTAGTGTTTCATGAAATATATAAGCAGTGGCATGCAAAAATGACTGTACAATGCTTACTTGTTTTTTTTCAATCTCTCCCTCGTTCACACCTCCTCACAACCCTCACCCCTCCTCATCCTCCTTTTTTTCTCTTCACCTTCACCCTCCTCCTCCCGTCCCTTCTGTCACCCTCACACACTCACCTGTGCTCCTACCTGCTCCTGCCTCTCACTTTCTCCCCCCTCCTCCCCCCTCCTCCCACAGACCCAATGTGTGCGCTCTGCAGCAGGTCATGGGGACCAAGAAGAAGTACTTCAGCACGTGTAGGAACTGGTACAAAGGCTCCATCTGTGGCAAGAGGGCGTAAGTCTTCACCCCCGTTATGATGTAATACACCACATCTGGTTTCAATTGCCAACTGAAATACATTGATTTGATTTGATTTGATTTGATTCTATGTTTGTTTGTTTGCATTGCATTGCATTTCTGTTGCATTGCATTTGACTGCACTTGATTAGATTTCATTTGATTTGATTTTGTATGATTTATTTTAAATTTTGATTGACTTTGTTCTGCACACAGAACCCAACCAGTCTTCCCGAAAGTGCAAACCACACCCAGCTAACATTCATCATACACAAGAAAAATAAAGACAGACTAATAATCAAAAAGACTGTCATAACAAAGCGACAGGTCTGACGGTAGCTGACTTCTGCAGATGGTCCATGTATTGTCTCCTCGTATTTTGTTATTTCAGCGTAATTATACTTTATTTCATGAATCTAAACTGAGCATCAATTGAGGCGGCGCTGAACCACTTTGCTGCTTCAATATGTCTTTATTACTTTATCCTGTTGTTTTGGATGGTTTTTGCTCTCGCACCTGCCTTGAATGGCATGTTGGTTGTGCGTGCTGCTATTTTGACTCTTATTTCATGCTTCTCCAACATGCAAGGTAAACATATAGAAGCAAAAACCTTTGCTGATTTTATCTTTCTACATGTGGAGATGGATTTTACAGCATGCAACATGGTCCTCAGCTGTGAACTTGTCACCTCTTTATTAAGTTTCAAAGAGCAGAGGTCATCGTCTGTCAGCTGACGTCTGGCCCCCAGGCGGCTTCTGACTTCATAAGCCACCTGAGCAATTACCTGCCTCACCTTCTCCTCTACGCTTTCCTAAACAAAGACGCGGGGTTCATGGCGGACACCCAATCTATTTCTTTCTTCTTTTTTTTTCCACAGAGCTTTGGCTGTACTTTGCAAACCTATTTCCCTTTATATGCATAACTATTTAACCCTCCTACCTCGGCCAGTCTGGGCATGCTGTATGTAGACTGGGTTCGCTATGCTACTGCAGGTCTGTTGATGCTGGAAACACAACTGAACAGTGACTGATGTCTGGCTTCTCTCTGGCATGTTTAGACTGCCCAGGCTAAGCTCTTAATGTGTCAGTTTGTGTGTCTTTGAGTCTGTGTGCATGAAGCATTTTGGAGAACTTGAGGTTTTATCACTGGTCCAATCACAGTGATGTTCAGTAATATTTAAATGAATTAATTCCTTATCTCAAGGCACTAATGGATTGTTGGGTGTCATGGGTTACGCTGCTGTAAAGAGCTGCTTAACTTAAAAGAATTTCGTTAGTATTAGTATTAGAGACTTTTTGAGAATTTTTGTGTCATATGGTTTTAAATCCTGTTTCAGGGACTTCACAAAAAATTCACATGCAATTTCCGAGGTCAAAAAAATTGATTCGAAGATTTTGAAATTTCAGCTATAAGGTAGCTTCAATACAAAAAAATTGGTATTAGTGTCAGGCTTGAAAAACCTGCAGCACTGAAACCTAAAGCATGGGATTGCATTTATTGGTTTTGATTCATGGGCTTCTACTGGATTTACAGTACCAAAAGGGATTTTGTTGATGGATTTAGGTCTGTTTAATATTGTCCAGGTGGCAGATTTAGGAGGCATGTTGTGTAGTCTGTATACAGTCTGCAGTAAATTATACAGATTACAGTTTACTGTTGATGGAGTGTAAGGCTCGACTGGAGCCTTTCTGCCACATGACTTATGTGCACATTCTCACTCTCTGTCTCTGCCTTTGTCTCTCTTGCTCTCTCTCTCTCTCTCACACACACACACACACACACACATACAAACACACATATAGACACACAAACGCACATATTTTCTGTCAGTTATATGAAGCTATCAGCTGTAACACCTGCTGCTGTAGTGTCATGTGTCAAGGATAGGATATGCCTGGTTATACTGTGGGAAAGTTAAAATAAAGTGTGAAATAAAAATGGGAGGATGAGAGAGAGAGAGAGAGAGAGGAGAATGAGTGGGTGAGTGAGAACAGGGGTGACTCATTCTCTCCCTCCTTATCCATACTGCATACCACCACCCTGCACATCCCTTACCAGGAAAATGAAGAAAGATATCATGCTTGTTAAGATAACATATTTGGTTGTGTCTATATCTTGGGCTGTTAGGGTATCGTGAGTCTTAGCTACTTAGTGTAATTGAGACTGTAAATCACTGTTACCAAATCCCGTTGACCTCTCCACTTAATTCCATTTCACAGGTTTACTAGATATTTTGAGACAACTAAAAATATCAATTACAGTCACATAAAATAAAGCAGAACTTTTTAGTGAACTGAATTGAGAAATAGAGGATAAAGTGTTCATAGGAGAATGAATGATAAAAAATGAAAATAAACGGAAGCTAAATTGTCTGGTCTGTCTCCAAAACTAACTGAAGTAAAAGTGAAAGTTATTTTTTTTTCTCAGTTTTATAATTTTGATGATTAACACAGTGAGAGTATCGTAGAGAAAAAGTCTCTTAGTCATGAATGCGTAATGATGAATGAGCCCAGTTCCACCGTCAATACTACATAAAACCATTATCAGTACAATGATAATACAATCTACAATCCAATACACTCTAGATGGATCGCCACTGAAACTCAAAAAAAGTAGAAACTGAACATTTTGGAAAATAGCAATAAACTAAAATGTGCAGGTCATCTGCAAGTCAATTGTATAGCGAACTAAATGGAGATCAAATTTTCAAACAAAATAAAAAAGCAAATCACAAAACATACAATAAACGTATTTAATTCTCGTTCACCCGCTCCCTCTCTCTCTCCCACTCCCTCTTTTTCTCTCTCTGACAGTGAGGACATTGTTCAGCAGCGGTGGAGGGAATCCACCCAGCTGTGGTGATGTCTAAGTTGGATTTGGCGTTGATGAGAGATTAGAAAAGGGTGTTTCAAGCTATAGTTGTCTGGACGTTTCACTGGGCGCTCCAGGCTGCTATAGAACCAATCAACTGGACATCAAGAATAAAGGTTCTTCAAATGTGACTTTGAGGACAGAGCAATTGCAAAATTTAGTGTAATTATCCGGGCCATAAAGATTGTGGAGAATAAATTATGTCCCTATCGGCATTCTCTATTCATGAGTTAAACTGCACCGTGTTGCAGTAATTATCTACTCTGTGGTTAAATGTCACCATAGGGAGATCTTAATGCCTTAATTTCTGCAGAGTGCTCTTGAAATGTGCTGCTGGAGTTCAGGTGGAAGCAATTAGCCTCATAATGAGGCACTGTAAGTGACGGGCACAGCAAGAGAGAGGGGTTAAGATCAAGCATCATACAGGACACATTTAATGCTAATGTGGTGATTCATTCAGGGGTGAACCTGAATAATGTCAGAAGAGTGATAAAACTACAAAGGCCTGATTTTATTCCAGTGTATCTGCGCAATGTTCAGGAAGCCACTGGCACTGAAAAAACATGCTGCGACCACTAGAAAGACGTTGTTGATTAGTGATTACATAAGAGGAAAAACTGTCTAATGTCGTTAAACAATGCCAGGCAGCCCCACCTAGTGTCTGTGTGTATGTGTGCGCGTGTGTGTGTACCCATGCTCATGTGTTTACACATTTACTCATCTGGAAGCCACATTGGGCTTGCTCATGCGGTGCGGTGACACTGCTAGCGGCCTGGTTGCAGCGTGCTGGCTGGTCCCACCTCGAGTCTTTACTCCATCCATTATCCTGTCACGACGGAGCCTGGGAGTGATGACATCATACCTGCCTGACAGCCAGCCATGCATAGCTGTTTATGCACATTATACACATTTGCATTGAAGCATAGAATGATTACTCTATGAGCAACTTAGCAAAGGCCATATAATATATAGATTTACAACAGGCTTACACATTTGCAAAACCATGCAAATAAAAAATTGACATCATTTCGAAGGAAGAGAGGGAGTGAGATTTTTTTTCGTTTGCTTGTATGTTAGAAGTGGACCTTTTGGATGATTTATCATGCCATATAACATTTATCATGCCATATAAGTTCCTTTGTTGATGAGTTTGGAAATCCTCCCCTTTCATCTGTAACGATGTTCACTGCTGAAAGGCAAACAAACAGTTATTGGTTTTGGATGTAAACCTGAACCCTTGAGAGAAAGCACAGACCTCATATATACCCACAGTGTTTCCATGGGCAAACAGAAAGCAGGAAGCCTTAAAACTCAGCTGTAATACAGCATCATGTGTAAATATAAGCTCCAAGATTTAGCAAACAAACTGAAGGTCCAACTGGAACCTCTGAAGTGTTTTGGTTTAAACCCCAATTAAACTTATTCCAGCCCTCAGGAACTGCATGGGTGTTTCTCTGGTAGATCGGTGTTGAGTTTCCAATGTTGACTCACCACAAGTTTTCTGCGTCTTGGAAGACTTGTGTTAATGTGGGATGAGTCCCAGTGTGATGTCTTTATTAATTATATGATGGTCCTTTTTCAGTAAGAAAATATTCGAAAGCCTTACGGTCATTCATTCATGAATAGTGTTTCGTGCCTTACAGTATAACAACCTTCACATGGTGATTATGTAATACTTGTGTCATTTATGGCACAGCAATAAAATCTGACTTGATTTTGTGTAAACCGTTGATTTAGGAGCATAAGTCAACAGCAAAACGTCTCCAGTGTGCTCGGTGTTGGGCAGTCCCTCTCCACTTCCTTCCAGGATGTTTCTACTTCTTTGAGTTCTGTTTGCACAAATTTTTCATAAGCGGTTCCTTCCGTCCAAAATCTAGGCTGCCCGAATGGAAACAAAACCCCCCACTGTATGTTAAGATTTTGTTTTTCTTAGAGATTTCCTTTATAATCCAGTTGACGGCCGTGCAAATGTGTAGGGGGAGCAGCAGACATCCTTGTCTGGTCCCCATTTTTGCAAAAGTGGCTGACCTGGCAGTTTTCCTCCACTCCTTTAATGCATACAAGTTATGATTGCCTTACATATGTGGTAGCGTGCTTTCTTGTGCCATGTTGTTGAGTTTAGCTAATGCGAGGGTTTTTGTTCAACAGTACTTTTGAAGAGTGGCGACATGATGAGTTCATGATCTTGAGCTGAGCCTTGTTTGCAGATCTCTTTGTTTCTCTCTTTTGATTCTCTTTGCTTATGGCATTGGACAACTTTTCACCATGATTTTTTTATCGATGACAAGTTCCTGACAAGGATAGGTTGCATAACTCCCCCTTTCGATGTAGCAGAATGAGGTTTCAATTCTTGGGATTGAGCATTGATTGCCAGATAGCTTCCAGTCCACTCAAGAACTTGCCCCACCCTCCAGTGTTTATTTGTCCCAGGTGTTGAAGCTGTTCACTCGCCCTCTTGGTGTCTGCTTTGATGGGTTCTGTCCTGCTGCCCTTCCAGTCTTCAGTTTTTTATAACCTGCCTCATTTCTTGGCCTTTTTCTTATTTGCTGGGTTTATTGATGTTGCATAAGATACTCTAAGGGAATGATGTTGGCTGGCTCAATCTATTAGTATCTTCATTACAGCTCCATCATGTTTTCGGCCAGTCTTTCTTTTGGAGTTTGGTCCCACTTTTCTCTGTCATTGCTGATAGGAGTTAAACCTTCCCTGCCAGCTTTCTCATGGTATCTTTTATCATGATATGTATCTGGTTCCTCAGCTTAAGTTCCGAGTCTGTTAATCATTTTTTCTTGTCTTTTTTGATTGCCCTTTGCTTTTTGTTATACTGTCATTTGTTCTGCTCTTGCTTTAAGTTGTTTTGCACACTTACAGATTTGTAATTTGGCGAGTGTTTCTCCGGAGATCCATGCTCAGTCCAGCCTCGCTCTCTTGCAATAAATTTCTTCACATGTCCCAATCCAGACTCTCGTCATTCTCTCCCATCACTGTTCCAGAGTTTTTTTTTTCTTCCTCACAGCTGTCAATTCCTTGGATACTGCTGTGTTGATCTGGCATGGCTCCTTTTATTTCCTATGTTGCGCTACATTCACATTGGTACTCTATTTTTTATGGTATCTTTAAATGATGACTGTCAGCAATAGCAGGCCCATCAGCAGATGGTAGACTGATGTTTGATTGACAGCTGTATCCAGAATACCATACACCATATCCACTGTAGCTTGCTTGTTGATGCAGTTTTTTTTTTTTTTTTTTTCGGATTTTCGATGGTGTTTTTAAGGGAAAGGCCTACTCCTGTGGCTTTGTGTCTCATTGATGCAAACATGTTCCTTGATGTATTTATCACACTGAAATCACCCACCAGTGATTTTGTAATCAACTATGAGATTATTGCATTCCACAATGCTGGCCTGGCCATGGGATTGTAGACAAAAGATTACTATGTTTTTTCACAAATTGACAATGGGTAATGGTGCCCTTTCTAAAGGACATGATGTAATGGATACTTTTAATGCTTTGATCTAATCTCCAGAGGTCATTTGTCCAAAGCAATGTTTTGGTATTTATCAATATTATACATAATTTTCAATAATTTTTTGTTTGTTTATATGTAAGAACCACATTTACTTGGGCTACTCAGGGCCAATTTTATTCCTGCACGCACAAATCCAGTTGCACTTGTTTCAGGGTTTAAGTGGGAAAACAGGACAGGTCTGTTGATGCTCATAAAATCTGCTGCCCTTATATGGGCTTACTGAGGTGTTTACAAATGACAGTTTAAAGTTTGCAGATACACACTTCCAAGTGAAGATGAAATGTACTTCTTCAGTGGGTTGCAAGAACAGAATTAGGGTTTTATGCACATTCCTGAATTTTGCCTTAAGAACTTTCAGAACATTTAACAGCTGAAGAAATGCTTAGCCATTATTTACTTATTTATTTAGCACTCATACAACATGAGCGTAAGTCAAATTTCAATGTGTCTTGTGCTTTGATTTGTATTTCTTCTTGGCTTACAGTGCACAGTTGATGAATTTCTATTTTTCATGATCAGCTGATTGGCTGTATCAATGTTTTACATCTGTTGGCTTGTTTTTTGCAGGGCCGTCCTGTATGAGTGCTGTCCTGGGTACATGAAGCTGGAAGGCATGAAAGGATGCCCAGCAGGTAAGTGACTCAAAACACAATCTCCATGTGGTCTAACAACAATAATCTGTAATTATACCAACTAAACAGTATATACCAATGATTTCTGCTTTAGTCGTCATCATGATTGTGAATAACAGACTGCACTCAAGACTGGGTTTGGGCCAACTCAATTTCAATTCACAATCATTAAAACAACAGCTTGCAGGAGATGACCACTGAAAAAAAATATGTCGCTACAATAAAGGCTTTCTAATTGTTGTATGTGCAAATGGAATGTCTTAGTTTTTTGGAGATTTTTACACGCTTTTTTTCAGTGGTTATCTGCTGCAAGTTGTTGTTTTGGTTAATTTGCTTATTGAGAAGACTGTTCGCTAATGAACACATGCTCACTAATACACTGACCAGATCCAAGCAGCTCTCCTTTTTAATTCAATTTACATTATGTTCCATATTGGCAATGTATGATAGAAAACATGAGGAATTTTAATAAAAGAGATTTTGATTGGGATCTTAGCAAAACAAAATTCCTGAGTGGATTGAATTAAAAGTGAATCGAATCCAACCTTGACACGAGAATCGCCATGTTTCTGAGTGTAAGCATTTCCCCTGCGTACCTCCTCCAGTGGCTCCCATCGACCACGTGTACGGCACACTGGGACTTGTTAAGGCTACAACCACCCAGCAATACTCTGACATGTCCAAGCTGAGGGAGGAAATTGAAGGCAAAGGCTCCTTCACCATGTTTGCACCTAGCAACGATGCGTGGCAAGCACTTGATCCTGTGAGTAGTCTGGAAGTTAAAAACTTACTGACAGGAGGAGCATGAAACACAAAAAAACACATTTCACAACACAAAGCTACTATGGCTTATAATGTCTTTTATCTAATGCATTTTTTTCCAGCCTGTACTGTCTGCATTGGTGAGCAACGTGAACATCGAGCTGTACAACGCTCTTCACTTCCACATGGTGAACCGTCGTCTTCTGACCAAGGACATGAAGAATGGCATGTCTGTCACTTCTATGTACAATGACCTGGGACTCTTCATCAACCACTACTCAAATGGGGTCAGTATATATGAAGCATGGAGAAGGCTAGAATTGCATGGATAAATCGCTGAGTTATTAAAAATGACCACTTGACCCAGCGTTTTTTTTTTTTTTTTTAAAGGATCAAGGTTTCAGTTCTTGTAGAGTTCCTTATTCTTCCTCCTGCACAGTGAGATGAGTATATTTTAATGCATGATGTGAAATTCTCCTCCCTCTGAAGATTGTGACGGTGAACTGTGCCAGGATCATCCATGGTAACCAGGTGGCTACTAATGGAGTGGTGCATGTCATTGATCGAGTCATCAGTGCCGTTGGAAACACCATCAGGGACGTCCTGGACGTCGAAGAAGACCTGTCCTCATTCAACGTATGTAATACACAGCAGAATTATGAAACTAGTTATCAAGCCAAGATCAAGTTGGACTAAAGTACAAATTCAAGTTATAAGGTCAACCCTGTAATTGCATTTTGCAATCAAAAAATGTCATATTTGTCTTGCAATAAGTGCACCAAGAGTCTCAAAAAGGCCACGCTCTCGCCATCACAAAAATGGTTCTATAGCAACAATTTTACTTAATAAAGATCTGTTGCAGTTACAAGGAAATTGCCTTGTCTCCTAGGCTGCAGCTTTGGCCTCTGGTATGATGGACAAGCTGGGCGAGCCTGGCCAGTACACTCTGTTCGCTCCGACTAATAACGCCTTTGACAAATTGGACCCGAGCTATCTGGAGCGTATCATGGATGACAAGGCTGTTATTACAGGTAACATGACACACTGATGACTTAAAGCAAATTACAACTGTAGCTTACCACCGCTTAGTTGAGATATTGTGGAAAATATTGTACACTACCCTCAAATATCTTTGATGTTTTGTTGACCTGTAAAACTGCAGCGGGCTATAGCTGACCTAGGTTGAAGTTAAAAGCCTGTTGAGAGGTTTCATTTCAAATTAGACCAAGACTACTGAGAAAAAAAACAAAAAGAAAACATCTTTCATATATATTTCATGAACTGTCTCACTTCTAACACAACTTCATGAGTGTGTGTCCCTAAGCAAGGGCATAAACGTAGATCATCTCGATGGCATGTGGATTTCAAACACAGACATGCTTAGAAAAACATAATAAAATAGTACACACACACAGACACACACACACACACAAAGAAAGCGGGAAACACATGTCTCCACAGCTTATCTGCCTATTCGCTGAGTCACTGGCTAACCATGGCAGGACTTGTCTGTTAATATGAATCTGGTTTGTGCGGCGTCCTGAGCCGGTGACTTCATCCAAGAATAAAATGTAACCTCCAACAGATTCTCAGACACTTGGCAAACGGCTCCGGTGACCGACTGTGTCAGAACGCCATCCAAAGTCAAGAAGGTCTGGAGCCTTTTGCCCTGTGTCTAACAGGAAAGGTTTGGGTTCCGTAATGCGGCTAGCAGCTCGCCTCTGATTGCCTCTGAATGTTTGTGGGTTTGGAGAGGTGGTTCGTGTTGTAATTTAATCTGTGCGGCATGGTTTCTGCGGGCCAGTTTTCCTCGCTTAGTTTGACAGTTGGACTCAGTTGGAGGCGTAATCCCATATCAAAATGTTGACAGAACTGCCTAAATATTTCTTAAGAGAACTGGCGTATTATGTGTGTGTGTTTTCTTGTGTGCGTGTGTCTATGTGTTGAGTAATGATTACAACCGTAAACCTCAAGCTATGTTATCATGTTACAAAAATAGCTACAGACAACCCACAAAACTTTTAAAGAGTGTCGGATCTAATAAGCATATTTTTTCTCTAATTTCTTCCTCTCTCTCTCTCTCTCTCTCTCTCTCTCTCTCTCTTTTTTTTCTCCCATCAGCCCTGGTGAACTACCACTTGTTGAACAGTGTCCAGTGTGCGGAGGCCATCATGGCGGGGTCGGT
>OMLF01036335.1:67344-84749 GCA_900302615.1 Holocentrus rufus | reverse complement strand
GGTCGGTGTATGAGACCGCAGAGGGCAGCACCATAGAGATCGGCTGCGATGGAGACAGTCTCACAGTCAATGGCATCAAGATGGTGCTGAAGAAGGACATCGTCACCACCAACGGCGTCATCCACCTCATCGACCAGGTGCTCGTCCCCAACTCAGGTAAGGCACTCTGGATGGACGGATGTTAAGCAAAACTTTCCATTTTAATTTTATATAATCTTTGTGAGACTTTTTGTCTTTGTGCCTTTTTGGGATCATCACTGTGTTTTTGTTTGTTTCTCCTCATAAGCCAAGGAAGTGAAGGATCTGGTGGGAGAGTCCCAGAGCACTTTCAGCGACATGGTGTCAGAGCTGGGCTTAGCAGCTGCCATGGGCCCAAAGACAGAGTACACACTTCTGGCTCCTCTTAACAGCGCTTTTACCAGTGAGTTGATCTACAAACAGGCTCAGAGCGGCAAAGTGAATCAGTAAAGTTTGCCTTGAACAAGACACTGACTTATACTGTAACTGATGGGGACGTCATGACACCAGAATTTTGATAGTTGACACCAACACCAGTGAAATTCCACAATTTGTTGCCACGGTAACAACAGAAATCCCATTCAGCACTTTCAAACTTTGTATAAACAATAACGTAAAACTTAACATGTCATCATGTCATACACACCTACATGTATTTAGAAACTAAGTGTAAGTAGTGTTGCAAATTTTCTGATATAATGACAAAAAAATATTATCCACAAATATCTATGCAGAAAGTTAATGTTATGTTTGTTTTGTTGATAATTGACTAAGCGGTATACCCATGCTTTAATGAGCTAGCTTAAACCAATGCAAAATGACTGCCTACAAAGCAGGGCCAATCATGTCCAACAAAACTGATAGGAACATGTGTATCTCTGCTCTTTGGCAGCTTGTAAAGACATAAACTTTCACAGCTTCAACGTTTGCGCTGAAGTTGAACATTTATGTGAAACGCACAATGACATCATTTGTCGGCCTGTCACACCAGGCATGGTGATTGGTCTCATGCCAGTGAGCACAAGTTTCACCCTTTATGAGGTATCGAGTTGCATCAGTACTGCCAACGTTGTAACATGTCTAGTACATCCCTGTGGAGGAAGCAAGTGAAAAACACAAATCAAATCAAAAATCAAATCAAATCAAAAAGTAACACAAAATATACAGTACTCCATTTTCCATTTCTCAAAGTTGACTGGACAAACCTTAACCCAGCTATTTATTATCTATACATATTATCAATGGCAACATGTAATACTTTATGAGGATTGTCATTTAATTTGACCCATGTCATTTTACATCCATAATTTGTCTGTGTGTGTGTCAGACGAGGTGATGTCAACCGACCAGAGCCTGCTGAAGCTCATCCTGGAGAACCACATCTTGAAGTTTAAAATCACGCTGAGCGAACTCTACAACGGACAGCTGCTGGAAACACTGGCTGGCAACCTGCTCAGAGTCTTCATTTATCGCACAGTGAGATCTGAGTGTGTGCATATGTGAACGTGCAGGCGTCAGAGAGTCAAAGAGAGTTAGAGTCGAGAAGTGACAGAAAAAGAAGAGAAAAAAAAATGAGTGATGGAAAGACAATGGAGCAGATTTGTTTCCATGTTGGAAATCTGAAAGCCATTACCTTTATTAAGTGTTAACATGATTGTGCTGTCCTAACACCGCAAACAATAGCAATAAAAGCTAATTAGTCGACTTCTTGACACAGCGTGTTGCTGCCCTGGCAGTTCAGACATTAGCATCAGCTGGGGCTCATTTCCCCATAGAAACCTCTTACTGTTCTATCTGATTGATCACAGTTGAAGTGTGTGTGACTGTCCCCCACCCGTCCAGCTAAATTGCTACCAGATTTGTGACTATTAAATCTTTGAATGCTGCATAAATGCTCTCCCCTCCCCAGGCTGTGTGCATTGAAAATGCATGTATGGTGCGTGGCAGCAAGGAGGGAAGCAATGGAGCTCTCCATCTCATGAAGTCCCTGATCGCACCAGCCCAGAAGACAATCTACGAGATCCTGGTTGCTGATGGACGCTTCAGGTAAGAGTCATGTTTTTTTTCCGTTTGTCTATCATTTTGTTATTGTTGTTTTTATTTGTTAATTACTTTTTTTTTTTTGCTTATTATGAATATCATTTTTTGTTTTGTTGACTATGAAGCACTTTGTTTACATTTCATCTCCCTCCCCAATCTATGAGTCTTTAAAGTCATTTAGGTGTTACATGACTCCTCTGATGACTTTTTTTCGTTTTGGGTAACTGTAGGATTTTCCTGTCCCTGATGGAGAGTGCAGGTCTGACTGACCTGCTGAAACAGGAAGGCTCCTACACTGTCTTTGCCCCAACAGATGATGCCTTTGACGGCATGAGTGAAGAAGATTTCAATCTGCTCACCAGTCAGTACTCCACTGAAACCACATTGTTATAACCTCACCTAACCCTTACCATTTCCTTTCAAACATCTTCTTTAAGAAGAAAAAAAGAAAATGAATGTTGTCAAGCAGTTTACTCTATTAGGTAATGATAATGCAGGGATAAGAAGTGAAGTAAAACAAGAAACCAGGATGCTCTGAATAAATCATCTGCCTTGTGTTGTCACTGATAGGTGATGTGAACGCTCTGAGGACCATTTTGCTGTACCACTTCAGTAACGGCATCTTCATCAATGGTGGATTGGAGGGAGGAGTCACCAATTTGCTCAAAACTATCCAGGGCAACAACCTGCAGGTTTTGTCTGTAAGTGCAATCATCCTGCGGCATTGGTTGGACGCAGAAAAGCCATCACAAGCTTGTGTGTGTGTGTGTATGCATTTTGTTTCAGCGCCCACCCAGACAGTAACTAACTGTCTGCACATAAGGATGAGTAACTAACTGTCTGGATCGGTGTCTTTGGGGAGAAATGCTCGGAAATTTTTTGGACCACCACATACTCATGAACATATTTCAAATGTGTGCAAAAGATCATTTTTTTTCGAGTATTACAATCATTCCCCGCCCTCTCATTTAGACAATAGCATCAAAGAGCCACTGTTAACCAATACATCAAAGCTGGAGGCCATTAAGGCCAAAACTAATGAAATCTGGCCTCCCAGGGTCCATGTCATTTCCATCAACACACAATCTTTTAAGTATTCGCCCACAACCCCCATCTCCCAATCTGATCCCCCTTTTTCAGTAGCTCCCTTGTCCATTTTCTTTGCCTATTCACATGTCATTCCTCAGGTCTTCTTTATCGTCATTTCATCATTTCACCCTTTACCTCAACCACAACCCTCCCTGTTCCCTCTCCTCCCCTGCCATCAGGTTATCAGAAAAAGTCTCATATCAGGCCTACAGGATTTCCTTAATGGACACAGGAAAGCTGGCTGCAGATTGTACACATTGATATGAAAAGGAAACAAGCCATCTATGGTTTCTGTTGGAAGAGGGAGATGAATGGAGGGACAGTGCTTCATGCTTTGTGGAAAGATGTGGTATAGATATTTAAAATGGGACCGAGGCAGAAAGTAATGTGGCTGAATTTGGTGGGCGAGAAAGGCGCATAAGGATGAAGAACAGGGAGAGGAGGAGGCAGAGGTGGACTGAAACCTATCCCCTACTTACGGAGCATATCCACCTCCAGTGTGACCTGCACACAGACTTTTAAATTACAGGAAATTAAATACCACGGATGGAATTCCCAGACCTCCCCTCCAACAATAGAGCATACAGCTGGAAACCCAATTTATCCGCCTCAAAACTCCTCCTGTCAAATCGTTCTCAAGCGTTCAGATGTCCTTGTCACGCAGTATAATGGTTTTGATCACCGTCTTGATTTTTTCCTCATATTTGCATAATGAGCCAGGTCCAGTTTCTCAAAGTCGTCTTACCAGTAATATCAACTCCGGCCATTGTAAGTCAGGGATGATCTTGTTGATGGCTCTTTTGAGAAATCAGGCTTTGCCCCGTGTGCAGGGAGTAACTAGCTGGCTCTTTGTTGATAGTGAGCTAAAGTTAAACCCAGGTTTAGTTAGCAGTTTGAAATGAAATTAGTTCATTACTTTATTTTTTTTAATTGATTTCATTTTATTTTTAATTTAATTTATCAATTAACCAATAATAATTAAGCTTGTAGCTACTCTATTATAATGGGAGTTGCACAAAAAGTAAATAAATGAATAAATAAATAAAAAAATATATAAATAAGCTTCCATAGTATGTAATGCAGTGAAAAAATGTTATGTTGTGTTACTATAGTAACAGGAAAGGTAATTAGCAACTAAAAAGTGGTTTGTGGCTTTATGATTTACTATGAGCTAGCATCTGATTTTATGTAACTCAACAGTAAATCAGGCAGATAAGGCAGAAAATCTCTGCTGCACTGCCCTCTAGGGGTTGTAATTTTGAAGCATGTTGCACTTCTGGCCACACCCAATCAGTAATGTGGCAGCTGGTATTTTTAGTATTTGTCAAAGGCAAAGTACCTGCGGCTACATCACATATTGGGTGTGGGCAGAAGTACAACATGCCTGGTAGTGTTGACTCACTCTTTAAAGCAAACAAAAAACACGCAAATAGCTCATAAACCTCTATAATACACTACAAACATTGCCCTTAAATTCTAATGGATGTTATAAAATGTTTACTCACAAAACATTATGAGTGGCCCATTATAAACCATTTATAAATCACTATAGAAGAACATTGATAGTGCTGTAACCGATAAGCCACTTAAAAAGTATCTTTTGTGGCCATCACCAGGTAAACAACACTATCCACGTGAACTCTGTGGATGTGCCAGACAATGACCTGATGGCGACAAACGGTGTGGTCCACGTGGTGAAGAACATACTCTATCCCGGTGGTGAGAGCAGTATACATTACCATACATTCATGTCATGAAAATAGTGTCTTTGAATACATTACACAGATTATGTATATTGCTTGCAGACCTTCCTGTGGGCCGCCAGGACCTCCTGGTTCTCCTGAAGAAGCTTATCAAGTACATTCAGATAAAGGTAAAGGAAAAAGGAAACCACACAATGTGTGCAGATCACAAAGCATCCTTCATTTTCCTATTGCTCATTGTTTTTTGTTTTGTTTTGTTTTGTTTTTTTGTTTGTTTGCTTGTTTTTGTTTTTGTTGTTGTTGGTTTTAATGTCATCAAAACTTTCTACTTCTGTTCTGCCTGCTTTTTGTTCTCTAGTTTGTGTCTGGGTTTTCTTATGCTGAGATCCCACTCACCTTCATCAGTAAGTTTCCTCAGTGCCACTGTATTCATATGACTTTTAAATGTTGCATTGGAAAAAAAGCTGAATGAAGCTTATTGTTTTATTTTATAGAGAGGACCATCACCACAACTACCCATATTGTTGAAACAGGTGAGACCATATAATTACACCATATGATGAAAAGTCAAAATGTGAGCGTCTGATTTAGAAGACTTTTGAAAGCAGCTCATGTCATCCTATATCTACACAGAGACATGTTCTTTGTTCAATAATGACTCCGTGCTCCTTTAGTGAAATCCACATGCATATTACATACACGTTATCATTCTATGCCATCTCCCAGACTCCTTCATCTGCTTCGTTTCACCAGCTATCCACTCTCACTATTGTATAAATACACTTGGATCCCTTGACATTTTTAATCAAGTCCTTTAGCGATGAGGTAATTAGGCTGTCATAGCATGGTTAGAGACCACAGAGGATTCTTGGATGCTGTTTGTTCAGTTTGGGTATGCTCCAGTCCACTTCCAGACGCATGGAAGTGTGTCTTGATGCATTGGGTAACATTGGGCAGATGAAGTTCTTTTGTTCTGAAGTGATTAGGCACAGAGCAGCACTTCTCAATCTGTTGGCAAGGACCCTCAAGGGGTGCGAGATCATTTTTGGGATAGGAGATAAAAATATCTTTATTATACTTTTTTGGCATTTATATATTTATTTATTTATACTTTTTATGTGAAACACTGAACAGTTTTCAGCCCCACTTGCAGATTTAAATACACCATTATCCATTTTATTGTGTACTATTTAATTAGATTTTGCCAAGTGCTGAAAGTGGACAAACTGTGTTCCGATGCCAGTTGACATTAGCAACCTTTTTTGTCTCAGTATCAAATTCAGATTGCATTATGACTCATGGGAAGTGACTAACAAGTTGACCTTTTTAATTCTTGTTGTTGTTAATCCTTTTTAATTAATCCACATGGAGAAACCTTCTGTGAAAAGGAGTTTTGACTGTGATCTATAAATATCCAGGCTGAGCTGAAACTGAACGATAAAACCTGAAAGTGAATCATAACTGAATACACATGTGGTCACAACAAATCCTCAGTCTTTACACACACACATGAGCATATGCGTGCAGATGCATGCACACACAGATGCACATGCACACACACATTCTAATACACATGAAAAAAGAGGGGAGAGGGGAAAAAATGGTGTCAAATTCAGACAAACTGTATCACAAGTATATGCAGTGTATATTATGCAGTTTTCCACGCTGGGCCACCAGGACCCACAGGGTAGACATGATCCTCATAAGCATATTCAGCTTACCAAGCAAACCATGTATTATACCGAAATTACTGTACCAAAATCTCTCAGAAAGGGCCATGAGTCTGGCAGTGATTAACAGACTCAGCCACGCGTCTGGAGACATCAGGCCAAAGATAAGAAGCTATCAGATACAAACACACATGTATTAAATTTCATCTCCTTATGGCTCACATGCAACTGTCATCCAAGTAAATCATGACTCATAAGCAGAGAATATATATTTAAAGAAAAAAAAAAAAAGTAAAAGAATGTCTTTGGCTGAAGTTTCTGGCATGTCATATTTAATTCAAAAAAAGACCTGTAGGGTTTCCAAAGATTATCTGTGAGTTTTCAGAGACACTGGAGAATTTATTGACTGGGTGCAAATCTTGTAGAGTTCAGGAAGTGTAAAGGTAACATGTAGCATTTTCTCAGATCACTGTCAAATCAGTAGTAAATTATTCTTCTGCTGCTAAAAGCCTGCGATAAGCACCTTTACAAGTACAACATTATATTAAATCTAAAGAATTCTTGTCCAACATACTATAATAACATGCTTCAAAAGCAACCAATGGAGGAGACAATTTAATCTTATAAAGCAGTTTATGGAGCTGTGGTGCGTAACCGTTGCAACTATTATATATCCTGTGCATATCATCATTATTCACTCACTCACTCATGCTTTAATTTGTTTAATCTGGATGTCAGTCACTTCCCTTATGACCCAGGAAAGAGAATATGTGGGAGTCTATTAACAGATTACCTTTGTGCATGTCATTCTTGAAGGATGTCTTTGTGTTTTTCTCATGTCACATGTCCTTTCCCACTCCACAGTGCCTGAAATAACAAAGGTGACCAGAATCATCGAAGGAGAACCAACCATCACTAAAGTCACTAGGGTCATTGAGGGTGAACCCAGTATTACCAAGGTAACCGGGGTTGTTTGGGGGGGCATTCCTTTTCTGAGATTACCAGAGTCACTGAGGAGCATCCTTCTTTCACTCAGGTTACAAGGGTAATCGAGGGGGAGCCGTCCATCACCAAGGTTACAAGGGTCATCGAGGGTGAGCCTTCTATTACCAAGGTTACCAGGGTTATTGAAGGGGAGCCTTCTATGACCCACGTTACCAGGGTTATTGAGGGGGATCCTTCCATCACCAAAGTTACCAGAGTCATCCAGGGTGAGCCTTCTATTACCAAGGTTACCAGGGTTATTGAGGGGGACCCTTCCATCACCAAAGTTACCAGGGTCATTGAGTGTAAGTAAGAAATTGTGTTCTTATCCATATTTTGCATAAAAATGCATTTTGTATTTAAAAGACCATGTACGTTCTATTTTGACTTCTCATTAACAATCAGTGTTGTTTTTGTCCAGATCAAATATCGGTAGCATAACTGTACAGAATGTGTTTTGGTAGCTTAGAAGTCAAGGCTAGCTTACTCCAATTCTATCACATGCTCAAAAAATGTGGAAAAAAATGCTCTGTAACTACGTAACTTGAAAGTTACAAAGCTACTAAACTAAGCAGCTAGCGCTACCTAGGCCACTTACATGTCTCACCGTAACACTGGGGAGCAAACATCAAATGGACCCAAAATCTCTTTGAGCCTTGAACACTGAACACAGTGCAAGAAGTACAAAATGCCCTTTTTCTGACTTACCAAGACTGAGACAAGATGTTCGATATCCTTTTCACCTCTGTACCTCCACAGGTTCGGTTCCTATGGGTAGCATTTCATGTTAGCTCAGCATAAAGCCTTTAAGTCTTCATGTTAGATATGCTTTATGCTCGTAAAACAGTCATTTTTGCAAACGTATGTGCCATCCAAGTATTCACGGACACGGAATTTCCTATGTGTAGCAACGTTCGCATTTTACAGAGCTATTTCTCACATTCTTTTTGAGGACGAACATGAATGAATTGGAGTAAATTAAGCCCAAATCATAGTCTGGCAATTTGTGATGGCTACCACCAGTGATGATCAATTTTTATGGTTGATCACAATGACACTTGGTTTATCCTTCAAGCAATGCCATGTCACACTACACTGTTAGCGATGATAGCATCCAAGATCAAAATAAAGCAATGATGGAATGTTGGCAACATTGTAGCAATATCTGTCGGACAATCACAAATTGCCAGACTATAAACTGACCTTTAGTCTTGCCCTCTAACCACCAAAGTATATTCTGTACACTGTAATGCAACTGATATTTGTGACGGACATAATTTTAAGAAAAAAAGCTGCATTAGAAAATTCAGACTTTACACACATTTGGGAAGAGATTTGATGATATGACATGTCTCTTTATCCAATATAGCACATGGTGGCGAGATGGATATAGATGGAGAGTTAAAGAAGATTGTGGATGAAGGTCAGTATCAACATGTTTACTCACATGAAGGGTGCATTAGTCTACATCCAAGCACTTTAACTCATCTTCTAACAGCTCTTTTAACATATGCATTGATGACCATGGTTAATTCAGCAACTTCATGTAATGTGGATTCCATTTCATCTCATTTCCTTGATGATCCTTAATCAGACATATCAGTTGCATGGTGCAAACCATATACGTAAGCTCAAATCCTATGGACAGGTGTAGCATTAATTTGCATTCAAAGCATTTCATGAATTTGGTGGACCACAACTATGATTATGACTTACGTCTCATAGGGTTTCCATCAGTAAATAATAATAATAATAATAATAATAATAATAATAATAAATCAGACATTCATATGATAGATGATTTAGATTATTTGAAATTAATATTTATTCATTTATTCATCTTTATTGCGATGCAATAAAGCAAGGCCAGCAGAAGAGATTCCATTTATCACATATACATTTCATTTAATGTGTTTATCCATAAGGACTGTTGTCATACTACTGTTACAGTATGTGAGTAGACCACATTCTGTAACTCCATAAACATTTCTCTGCAACTTATCATACATGATTTCTGTTTGATTCCAAACATGCGTGGGTCATACTAGAGGTAACCAAGGTTAAGAAGCTTCTGGAAAGCGAGATTCACAAGTTCCAGGCGGAGGAGGTCAAGCGAATCGTAGAGGGAGGTTAGTTGGAGAAAAAAAATCAACAAGGCTGAAAATTTAATGGCATGAGCATGTGTACACCATAAGTTGCCTTGAGCAACTTCCTTAGTCGTGCCGAGCATCTGAACGTCGCATCCCGAATATTCCTGCCTGTGGTGATGTTTTTTGGGGGGGATCAAATATGTGGCCTTGTGAAATTTGCTTGTTTGTGAAAAGTGATTGTTGATCATAATAGAAATGCAGTCTTTAGAGTGGAATGCTATTTTACTAGACGTCAAAATATCTAAAGGTGCAGCCAATATCATTCATAAACTTTGAATATTCCAACAGTTTTATAAATTGGCTCCATGTGTGTTTCCATATTAGTCCAAGATTTGAAAAATAAAATAAAAACGTTAACATAAAACAAAGTATGGATGATATTCAACTCACCATTGGCTGCTGATGACTTGCATGTGTTGGAGATCTTGGATTGAATAAGCAAAGGCAGATTCACCCCTGCAGAGCTTCATTTGTCTGTATTGGTGATTGTTCGGACTGATCTATTCAAATATGTAAAGAAATTTAAAACATCTGAGTTAACTGGAAACAAATTTAGAATACCACAAACCATGCGGCAAGGGTGTATCTGCCAACGTTGCGAATTAATCTAAAGAATTCATTATGTTTACAACCATTACTGTATTTTTTTTTTTTTAAGTTTTTTAGTCATATTTATATTCACCATGTTTCCTTACACAGAATGTACACCTGCAAGCCAGGTTTCTGAAGTTGGCCTACGAAAGGAAAACTATTACAGAGCAAATTAATGTTTTATAGCGCTGGTAGTTATGTCTCTTCCTGACCACCATAATGTTTGGAGAAAATTACAACATGTAATAACATGTTGCAATAACTGGAAAGCCGGATATGTTTTACACAGAGAACAACTTGTACCTCGGGATTTTGCAGTATATTAAAACATTTCTTCGCCAACGTCCATTTAAAAAGATCGCAGGCTAGTTCTGGTTTATGATGTTTGTCTTAGCTCAGTAACTATGCAGGAGGAAAGCTTATTTTTACAGTCCCACTTATGGTTAGACACACCTAACTTCTGATCCTTGTAAGACAGAGCCAAGTTGGTGGTATAGTGCCTCCCATGGTGCACCATGATGATTTGGATGTCTGTTCATCTCACCATTTATCCATCTGTTTTAATCTCTCTGTCAGTTCGCTTGTCTCTCAGGCAATCCATTTGCTCATCTAGTTCAGCTCTGATGATGTGTGTGCGGTGTGTGTGGGCAGTGTGCAGATTATAACATGGTATTTGGGTGAGCCCAACTCAGACCAATGGGTGAATGGCTGGTGTGGGTGTAGGGGCAGGTGTGCTTCAAACATCACCATGTTAATCTACTGCTTTACTGGTGTCTTGGAGCTTAATTCGCGGCCTAAGTAAAACAATTTGTGCTGCGCTTCAGCTGAGCGCCCGCGGCATACCTCCATTCTGCATTCTGTGTATGTGTGTACGCGTGTGTGTGATATATATAGGCTTGAATTTGTGTTGGTGGTGCTGGAGGAGGTGTAGGCGGGGTGTATGTACCTGTCAGTCTGTACGTCTGTCAGTCAGTACATGTTGCTAAGTCGTTAAATGACTTTCAACACCCTTCTCCACTGCCGCCCTAAAGGTGGGACTGGATACACCGGCGCGAACGAGCCTCATATCATTGAGGGTAGGGCCATCTTAAATGAACTCTTTACACCCAGCAGGTTTCTTTCAAATGTTTGTTTCCTTTCCTCCTTGAAATGATCACATTTCGAATGAGGTAAAGTGGCATTAAGAGAAACTGTCAAGTGGTTGTTTTAACGTATGTATGTCAGACAAGTGGTTACTTCAAGGTGGAAAAGCATTTTCAAAGTGATCTCACTGAATCTCCATACATGGTACTGTATGTGAGGGCTGACATGTTATGCATTTTGTATCTAATAATTTTGTTTGGCATGTTCAGGTCCAGACTTTTCACAGATCACCACCATCCATGGTAACCCAAATCTGATTGACGCTGAATCAGAGAGAATCACCAAGCTCATTAAAGGTGAATACTCATAATTATATGTATGGATGTAGTTATGTGCATGTGTGGATTCCTACTTATTTTAAAGCTACAGAATTATTGCTGATCAGCTAAGGACATGCTACCTTTAAACCAGTAATAATAATAACTTACTGATAGTATGTATGGAAAGCCGATAAGGTCATAATTCACCTCGCTTTCCCCATTATCATCATTTTTTATATCAAAAGTCTCCCCATATCGTGAGCAGGTGTTTATACACAATGTTGTAATCATCTCTCGGGTTTTATAAATGCCAATTTGGCCGGCAGAGGGCATTCTATAATGCCACCTGCCATATGCACCAGCTGGTGTTTGTTCATTCCAGTGACATTTAAGGATTTGTGAATTTGGCCTTCTGCTGGCCAAAACTTTGAAGGCACACTGAGCGATGTTCATAAACACAGACTGATGATTGCAGGAGCAGTGCAATCATCAGTTGGTTATTTAAGGAGAGGTGAAAAGTAAACGATACAGCAGGGAAAATGAGATTAGGTCCCTATCGGTGTGTTTTTGCTCAAAACGAGTGATTGACGGTATCATCTCCTCATTTCACAGAGGGAGGTAGAGGTGCTCCAGCCAGAAGACCTCCAGGTAAGAGCACAGTTGGATGACGAATCATTCATCAATGCCAATGTTGAACAGCAAAGACAAGAGCCTGCCAAAAAACACATCATCCCGCTGGAAAATGTGCACACTGAAAGTCAGCTATCGAACCATAAAATGGCATCCTCAGACCGGCTTTCATACCCTCAATTTTCTATCCATTTTCTATCTTCGATTCATTCTACCTAAGTGTAGCCACACCCCCCCGAAATGTTTTTTGTTTCTGCACCCTGACCACCGATTCGCTCTATAACCTCCGTCTCCTCTTTGACAGCTGGTATGAGGAGGAGAACAAGGCTGGTCAGGCGTCACCCCAAGCCGAGGCAGTGAATCCAACACTGAGACAACACCTTCAGGCTCACAGTAGAGACCAACTGCATCACCAGTGCTCCTGGTAGAGCACTGGAGGTTTGAAAAACTGTGGACCAATAGGGAGAGACAAAATCAAACTAGCTTTTTCTTTCTCCAAACCACCAATAAGAATGTTTACTATTCCATCTGGACCATATGTGATAGTCATGACGTGTTTTAGCAATGCAATGAAATTAGAAGTACCCTACATGTAAGTAATGTAAGTATGCAAGGAAAATATGAACTTTTACTGTGGTGGTGTGATAGTGGTCAAAGATATATTCTACCATGGAGAGATTTTTTTTAGTTGTTTTCTTGTCACTTTTTAAACAGATGGTTTAGGAAGATTTTTGTAAGCTTTTTTCATGGTGCTGGCATTCCATACAATGGATGCATCTTTATGAGTCTCTGTAAATTATCCAATAATAATTAAAAAAAAAACACAACTCATTTTCATTCCTTCGATCGTTCTCCCATTTCAATAACTGCTTACAGCTTCAATTTTTTTTATCTGTTGGTGTGGCTTTAGGGCAAAAATATTTGATGCTGTTGAACGCAAGCTTGAGTTGTTTGTCATTGTGCAACCTGGCCTCACAACCCTGTACTTGTTTTTACCTCTGTGTTCTTGAGGAAGCAAGTGGTCAATAAATGTCTGAGTAAAATGTGTACAACACCTTCTGAATACTGAATTTATTTAAAATTCACGGATATTCTTCATTACCATCCCCATCCTTCCACACTACCATATTGCTTCATAATGATTTTCTGGTGGACAAATCAACTAAGCATTAAATCTCTGTAATACAGCTAGATTGTAACATCCTGATCAGTTCCATAGTGCTGCCTCAGAGTAGTTTCATGATGCTTGTCATTACATGAAAAGTTATAGGGACATTAACATAATTTAGAATCCACAAAGCAGTCTCTCAAATATTATACAACTTCACACATATATATTTTTTAAATTGACTGCTCAAAGTGCCAAAAAAAAGAGAAAATACTTCATGACTCATGTAAATAGTGCAAATCCAAACAACTGAACCTACAAAATGGAAAAACTAACTGAAACTGTTATTTTTCCCCTTGTTTGCAAGATCTTTCTATGACACCTAAAGATACTGTTCCATATGAACCCTGAGTCAAAGCATTACAGTTGAACAAAAACCTATACCCAGATTATTTAGCATGTGCTTTGTGAATTAACAAATTCTTTAGCTGTTGTAAAAGTATATATTTCATTTCTTTTTAGATCTGTGTTTTTAGATGTGCTCCAAGTGCTCAAAAGGGTTCTCAAAAGTACATTTTACGAAGAATGCATGTTGTAAAGAGCAGTGCATTCTTTATCTCAGATGTAAACCTTTAGCACATTGTTTTCTGTGAGGCACACGAGGTATAGTTTATGATTATTGCCTGGTTTCCAAACCATATAAAGTGCACAAGGACAGATAAACAGGCTGATAAAAATAATACTGGTAATGTACACACAGTTATACAACCATGCAAGTATAGACACACTGTATTGCTATCATCTTCATTGACATTGATTTGTTTTTTTTAATCCCTCCTTTGTAATTAGTTCTCTTATTTATTTTATTTTTTATGAGCTGTAGCTATTTTACCAGCACCTACCATTTCCATTAAACATACACAGCTTCAATAATATTTTCACAGAGATATGTTAAGCATAAATATAAGGGTGTGTTTCAGCAGAGAAGAGCAAGAGTATTTACTCTTGCAAATTTACTTTGGACAGTCTTTGTGCAGAACTTAGGACTTTATGAATGGTTGCTGCTGAGCTGCCATATGTGATTCACTGAACTGTACATTTTGATGTGTTTTTGTTTATTCTTTTGTTGATTTGACTGTCCACATGATGTCATTTTACAGTTAGGCTATTTAAATGTGTGCATAAAAATAGCTAACAACAATGCATCATTTTAGAGAGGTTATATAATATGTGTGCAGTGCGCCATATTTGCTGTAGCACACACATAATTAATAGATTGTTATGACTCTGGACTCACATATTTACTTACAGTATGTCAGATTTTCCCCCTAAGTAGCCAGTTAACATGGGAGAGAGACTAGAAATTATGGGATAGTAGTGTAGGTCTGTCGCAACATCATTAAAATGATCCATGGCAGCTCGTGCGGAGCAGCAGCAGATGCAGGGAGTAGAAGTTTGTATTAAGAATCACAATGCTGCAACACCAGGCGTAACATCATAGAAAGCAGATAACAAGGTGACAACAGGAGGTCTTGATAGAAAATGGTGGCTTAAAAGGTGTGGTCACTCATTTACTTTAAGAGTAAAGAGTATGGGGCTGTTGTTTCATTTCACGCTTACACTCACATACACACACACACACACACACGCACACATAATAAAGCAGAGATTTTCTGTCTGCACCACTGGCACGTGAGCAAGACAGCAGAAGTTGTGTAAGAGATTTGCTACTGGCCAGAAATCATGTAGATAATTAGTTTTGACAAAAACAATGCTGTACACAAGGACTCTGCAACTAACAATTGGAAAACACAATTGGACAGGACTTCCCCTCTGGCCTTGTGGACTCATTGAGAAAAGTTGGATTAGAGCTACACACAAACTGCAGTTATTTTTAACAATGCACTTTTAATATGCATTTTTATGTGTAAGGACCAAAACAACAACCACCAAGTGAACCTTGTGACCAGTCCAAAATCCTCAGCGCCTGAATCTGATCTATGTTCAAGTCACCAAGGTCATTTAAAAGTCAGTCTTACGTCGTCAGTACTCAAGTCCAAGACACCAGTTAATATCTGTGATCTAATCTGCTTGAAAGGGCCGTGTTTCCTCTTTTGCTCCACTGACTTGTGTAGTAACTCAGGGGTCTAATCTGGAGCCAATTTTATTCTTTTTATAAGGCTTCACTCAGGGCAGATGATGTTCCCAAAGCGAAGCCATTGTCAGTATTTCTTACATTGTTATGCTGATGATACTCAGTTTCACATGTCTGTCAAACCTCATGAACTTGACACTTTGCACAACTGCCTTTCTGCCATTATGGATGGCCATTATTTCCTACATCTGAGTTCTAGTAAAATGAAGGTAGTTCTTATAGGGTCTGATCCCTAAACAGGACTAACTGAATGTTGCCTAGTTCCCCTCGAACATTAAGTCATCCGCAAAATAAATAAATAAATAAATACATAAAAATTACTTGCAATGTTTATTCTCATTTTAAATTCAATATGCCAATACCAATCAATGAGCATGTAAAAATGCATCTAGAACTTCCTACTTTGTCTTTTCAAGACATGAAAAAACTAATTTATACAACACTATTTACCTGCCTCAGTCAAACCACTATCTATCATTTTCAGTTGATTCAGAATACATCTGTGTCGTTACTTATCAAAATAGTTAATTTTGGTAACTTACCAGAATACAGTCTGGTAAGTAATTGAGTGATGAATGATTGCAAGTTCAGAAATGAGATTCTTTTAATTAGTTACACAGCCTGGTAACTTCCAAGATCTGAAACTTGTTGAGTCTAGGTTACTTTTAGATCCTCCAACCAAGGGCTTCTTGCCACCCCACTTTCCAAACAAAAATCTAAATGTAATTAAGCTGGAACACACTCTTATTATCTGTGCGCTCAGCTGATTGTGCTGAGAGTTTTAAAAAAGGTTTTGACATTGGCTTTTCCCAATTTAACTTTACTGTTGGTGTTTCTTCTCTGTCGTGTGTTGTGCTTTTAATTTCTACTTTGTGTATTTTGTAACCTCAGTTTGGAAAATACTATCAGTTAATTTAAAACAAATAATAGATAATATTTCAGTGCACTTACTACTGAATGCAGTGCCTGTCTTCAGGCTGTCTAGACTGTGTAGCACTTAAAGGTAAAATGCTATAATTATGATTTTAATTGTGATTAGGATTATTATCCAGGGCTACTGAGATCTTTTTTTTTTTTCAGTTTTTTATCACATTTTTATTGCTTTATCACAACTTGATCAGTGAGTCCTTGACAATAATGCACACACATTTAGAACAATGGCCAATCCCATGACTATGCTAATGTCAAGGGTCTGGCCTCCCTTCTCTCCCACGGCTCATCCCAGGTCTTTGGAAGGCTAAGTAAACTCTTCCCCGGTACGCTCAGTGCCAGACAGCTCTGTTGTCCTTCCTCCAACGCTAAACCATTACCATCTGACGATTGCTATAGAATTTATGAAGTCTGAAGGATGTCACTGCCCTGGAACAGACAAGACCAACGTGCCATCCAGGATTCACTTTATGATAGATGTACTGTGACACAGAAGCATTTTGTAGCCACTCCAAAAGTTTCACCATTACTGATCTCAGACAATGTGGCTGGATTTTATTCATTAGAATGTCTCAGATTAAAGGACAGATGTGCAACAGTGAACTCAACTGTTTCTATTTGAACTCCAGAGCCAATGCTCAGCTGAAACAATATTTTAATCCCAAATATGGTCTAATTGTACATTCAATCTATGGAACAATACCAGGCTAACATGGCCCTTCTTTACTGAACATGAGTCAGAAATCACACTCTTTAGAATCAACACACGTCATTAATTCTTTACTGTTAGGACTTCTTTTTGTATTTCTTTTCTACATGTTTGAGAATTCATCTGCAGTCTTTGTCTTTATATTTATATTGCAGGCCACATAGTAATAAACCAGATACAGAATCACAATCCTTTGAAAAAAAAAAAAAAAAAAAAAAAAAAAAA
>OMLF01036335.1:29658-59924 GCA_900302615.1 Holocentrus rufus | reverse complement strand
AAGCAAACTTCACACCAAGTGTACTGTCAGTACTTCTTGAGTTATCCTGCTAATGGATGCTCAAATGGACGGACAAACAGTGGTGAAAACAGACCCTCCTGCCAGAGGTTTCACCACCATGGCAGTGTTAATAATAATAATAATAATTATAATAATAATAATAATAATGAAAATAAATTGGCAGTGCAATATTGTGCAATAAAGGAAGAAATGTGACAGTGAATGACCCAAAAGTGACCCATAGATTTTTTTGATAACTGTCTCTTGTCAGTTAACCCGTAATGACATACCTTCATGTGTTTCTGTAGGTACTGGTCAAAAAAGTCATCAAAAGCAGGGACCTGAGGGATGGTGATGGAGGTGTAGAGAGGAGATTTCTCTGTGATGTACCAACTCGTGGAGGCCCTTATCACAGTGAGGCTGTGCCCTCTGGCATGGAGTTCCTCCAGCAGGATCTTCATGTTGATCCAGTGGCTGCCATCTACAGGGAACACCAGAATCTTCCCTCCATCACAAGGTGGTGTGAGTAACGAGGATATCAGGCATGCACTGAGAAATGTGAACATTCCACATGCTCTATGTGACGGTATGGTTCCTGGCATGTAAGGCAGAAATTCAAGTGTGAGATAGACATTATGACATTTTATTTTAGTCATCTTCAAGTTCAAGATAAAAGCTATGAAGAAGCTATGCATAGAAAATACATTTTTATTATGTGTACAGCAACTGCTTACTTGCAATCTAAAAAAAATCTGTGTTGATTAAAAGTCTATGTTTTGATTGAGCACTTAATACTCTTTTCAGTTTGAATTACGCAATAAGCCACATTAAAACTGTATTTCGTGCACTTCTCTGCTGTACGTCTGAGCTTCTAAAACCACTGTAAAACACACTGTTTGGTAGCTTATTGCCTTTATAGAATGGTGGTAACTTAATATAGCACTATAAAAAATGACTGAAGTAATTAAATAACAGTCATAATAATAACATAATCTTCTTTGGCCAAGTGTGAGTTCCTGGGCACATGCTAAACAAAGCAGCTGCACATGGAGTGAAAGAATGGTGATTATGATTAGCTCAAGACTGTTTATTAACTATTATGTGATCACAGAAATGCGTCAGTTTTTTACAATGGCTCATTTCAACACATATAATACTTGACAAAATATGACAATGCAATTTAAATTCACTTACCCATGCTGTATAGTTGTCACAGTTATGCTACTTGGCAGGAGACTGTTAGTCCATCTGATGAATTCCACACATATTTGAGTTCAAATTCCAGTTCCTCCCTCAGTTTAACAGCCCTGTCAAGGTAAATGACTTACATGTGGCATATGTCAGTTATGCCGATTCTGCAGCCGTTAAGCATGTCCCGCAAAAAAAACAACCACAGAGATTACCTTCAATTACGTTCTATTCCAAATCCTGTTGATAACCTGTATGATGTGGTCATAATTTTAATCTTTATACATTTTGTTTTTAGTTGCTGGTAAACCTAGCATGTGTAGAACTGTGATTGTCTAAAAACCCCTGTGTCATGCAAAGTTTTTGCTTACATCATAGGAACCTGTGGCCTCTTTCACAAGGTTGTAGTGGATTATGAATTGTTAACCCCAAAGTACCCAGATTGTTGTATGACTACCATGTTAAAAGTGTCTCCTGTAAACATATTCTGCATTTGTTCTCTCCAGATTTTTGACCAAACTAAACTTAAATTTAATAACTTAAATTGTACATCCAAATGTATCTGTCTTACATATAGGAGTCCAATGCGAGGAACTGGAACTGCAAGGTATCTCTTTAGTTTATAGCAATTCTGTTCCCGGAGGATGATTTTTCTTTTATAGCATAGCACACATTTATATGCAAGATGCAGGATGGGATAAAGTAGATGTCCATATGGCAATCTGACATTTGCAGCGCTTCACTGACAACAATAAACACTTCTCCTGTCAATGCATGGATGGTACCTACTCATGATTTCACATGACTCATCCCTGAGCACTTGGTAGTGAATAGAGGAAGTGAAAGATTTTCATGTCTGTATGGAGCTATAATAAACCTAAACATCCCGTCTGCCTTATTGAAAGTGAAGTTAACTGTCAAAACAACCATACACACTGTCTGAGGCATGATGGGAATAGACTGATATGACCTTACCATCTGTACCATTGGATACCCTCCATACATACACATACACAACAAACACACACCACCCCAACACAAAACCCCCACCACACACAGTACATAACTTCCAGAGAGAGAGAGAGATGGTCCAAATATGAGATATAGATTTTCTTATTTTCCATGCCCTCTCCACGTAATTGGCAAATGTTTCATTCCCAAATGGTAATATCTGGCTTTGATAACTCTCCATAGAAAATCAATTTCTCCATAAAGCTTGCTAAAAATAAAGCCTTTCCCTGCATATAATATAAAGTTCCTGCAGATCTGCTGGTGGAGGACACAACTGTTTTTCTCATGAGAAAGACAATGTTGTTTCGAGCACTCATGAAAATCGAGATAATTTGACAGCTTTGTTTTGAGCTGCATTCAGCAACCAAATGTATGTGAACAACAAGGAGAGAGAGACTGTAAACACACAGACTGAGAGAGAATTCAATGATTCAATGAATGTTTGTGTAGAAAGAGTTAAATATTGGTGGGGATATATCAATGATTTCAAATCATGACCAAACCCCAAATTTCCACCTATGTCTCTAGTTAAAGGACAATCTAGACTGCCACCAAGGACTCTGCCATTAGAAATACATGATAGGTTTAAAATAATGAGGCAGAATGTCTATTTATTCATGTGTACTGTACTTCACTCCATAGGGGGGTTGAATGGACCTTGGCTCAGGAAACTCCACCAAAAGGAGCTTTTCATATAGTTTGTGTGTCTTATGTCCCTTATTTTCTCAGGTGTTTCCTTTATTTTGACAGCTGAGTCACAGTTGGTACATTTGTCTGCTCGTGTATAAAATCGGCCCCTGACACACACTGTCAAACATTTCGGTCAGGAAAAAAGGGTAAGGTTAGAGTTAGGGCTCGGGTTTTCTGTCAGACAGCCCCAAGCGCTGACAGGGGCTTAATTTGTCTCCTCAAATACACCAGAGCAGGAAAACACTAAGTATTGCTATTGATGGAAAGTAGTTGTTACTGTCCTGAAGTAAAATTTTCAAGTATCTATACTTGAGTATTTTCAGTTTCAGACACTTTCAACATACTCCATTACATTTTTAATATCCATACTTCTTGCTCCACTATGTTTTGTTACATTAGTTGTTGTTGTTGTTTTTTTTTACTGGATTTTTACTTCCTATTCCTCAAACCAGGCCAAACAAAAGGAGCCAACCCCTTGAGCACTCACACTGGTGCTAATCCCCTGAGCGCTTGCACTGCAGGCTGCAGCGGACTGCACAACACAGCTTGAGCTTAGTTGCTACAGCAAAATGGACATGGATTATCCAATGACAGATGGAAAATATATATATAAAAAACTATATATAAATATAAAAAAACTGGTAGATAGTGTTTAAATGGGTCTGTTCCTTGTAAAATACATTGCAATCTCTTATTAAACTGTTCTTCTTTAGTTTTTTTGTAAATTGGTCTCAGTATACATTCATCTATCTGCAGAAAAAAAAGAGGCAGACATATTTTGTGCCATGTTATAGGCTCTGCTACTTATGGGCACTGAATATAAGTACTTTACTTTTAATACTTAAGTACTTAATCAATCAAAATCAGTCAAAAATCAATCAATCAAAGCAATCAAAACAGTATTCAAATACAAACCTCACAGTCAGGCTTACAGTTATGTCATGTCACACATGACTTATGTAATGGCTCAGCGCTGGGCAAGTAAAATTTGCCACTTCAATATCACACGGGTTGTTTTTGTTTCAGTCTGCATGAGCCATTTCCATTTTTCAGCTGGGCTCTGGACAGCATAATGACTGTGTGGAAACCCCGGGATCTCTGACTCATTCACCGCTGAGGGGTCTCTGCAGCCACACACACGAGAAATGAGAAAACAGCCTGGAATCACAAAGTGCTTCGATTAAAAGAGCAGAAGGAAAAATGATTAAGGGGAGTTTTCTCACCTGTCACCTGGGTTTTGACCGGTTCTGTCACGCCTGTTCACTCGGTATCTGAAATCCATTTAAAGCCCCTATGAAGAGTTTCCCTTCTCCTTGTCCAATCACTGATTTTGCTTAAGAGTTTTCCAAATTAATTAACTGACTGATCTTTTGATTTGATATTGCATTGTTACAAAAAGTTTCATATAATTACTAAAGAGTTTATGTCAATTTACCTGATACAGTAGGCAATGGATTGTGGCTTTAAGAAATGAAAATGACATGTTTTAGTTTCACATTTTTTTTTTTTTTTTCTTTAATGAGTTTCCACGTATTTCACAAACATGGAAAACCATGAACTTTAGTTTCCATGTAAATCATTAGACATAGACCAGTGAAATTTGAGTACAGATGACATTACCCTAGAATAATCTAATCTGATCTATTTTATCTACCCACTACACACTATTGTAGAGGTTAGATTAGATTAGACATTCGCTTTAGTTATGTCACTGAAAGCAATATCTATTCCATATTCTTCATATTACTGGTTATACCTCTCCTGTACATGGTGATTTTTACTGCCAAGTGTTCCTTCCTATTTTGTATTGCATGCAGGAAATAAAAGTCTGTTTCTTGCAATCACTTAAACAAAATGTACACAGGCTTTGTGATCTGAGGTAATGTAACTGAATTGTGGCAAATCTAATGTCTATTCAGACTGAAAGACCTTGATTTTGCAGGTGTTTTTCAAAGAAAGGCAGTCGTGAGCATGTTTTATTTTAAAGCAACCTGACCACAGATATAATCAACCTATTGTAGCATGCTGCAGATGTCTAGTAACTCGTACCAGTTAAATCTGTATTTCCTGACCTCATGTAAAACTGTCATTACAAATAGACTATAGAGATTAATCAAGTAGAATTTGTCTGTTGCTTAACACACACACTATTGATGGCAGATAATCACTCAAGTTTGAATTTTTGGGGGTTCTTCTCTCTCAAAGGTCAAATAAAAGCCAACAGCTATGATGACAATATTGCCTTGTGAACATGTGTTCACACATTCCTCTGTTCTCTTTTTTCCACTGCCAGGTTGAGACAGAGCAGGTACACACTTGCCAAATGACTCTCCCAAAAGACCCTCTGTGTGTATTGTGCATTATGTGTGCGTGTGCGTGTGTGTGTGTGTAAGCCCATGTGTGCATGTTGTGATGAAACTGTTCAAATTCCCTTTGGGTTGAACTTGCCTGTGATCTCAGTGTGTATCAGCAGGGACTTTCAGCCGACACAAGAACCCTTAGAAAATACACATGTAACAGACACGTTGATGAAGAGCCTGCCTCATGTGCCAACCTGCTCTAGGAAGAAACATACAGAACATGCAACCCTCGCAATTTCAGCGGGGGATAGCTTTTACGGTAAAAAAAAAAAAAAAACTCCCAACATGCTGTTTGGCCCTGTGCAAATCTGAATCACGAGGCAGAAGAATTCACATCCTCTTATTTGCACATTCAAGCTGCCCTGCCAGGACCTCGCAAAGAAAAACACGTTTGAAGAGTAGAAGCTGGCCTCGCTTTGGTTCGGTTACTCATATAGTATGAGAGACCCAGGTTGTTTTAATCACATGTGCTCATAAACACACACACACATGTATACACACACACACACACACACACACACACACAGTCACAGACCTTTAATTTTTCTCGCATCCCATACACAGCCTGAATTAAAGAACATAAGCTTTCAGAGACATTGCAAAGTAAATTACAGGCTCCTGCTCAAAGACAGTATAGGTTCCAGTCTACTGTCTTTGATTAATCCTCTCTTTGTTTCAGGTGCTTATTTAAACTACAGTACGCCTCGCTGGCTTACTTCAAACAGCCTGGACAAGAGTGTAATCATGTAATGTAATGAATGAAGGCCCTGTTTCAATATGAAACAATGTGGGATCGCCCCGACTCGCCTATTTAAGCTCATCAACAAAGCCACACAGCGATACACTGACATCTGTCTTTGCGTACATCAACAGTCAGTGTCATTTATGTTTGGTTTTTTGGTTTTTTTTTTTGTTTTGTTTTTGTTTTGTCTGTGGTGACGTACCTAAGCCTGCTTAGAAAGTGCATCTTCTCAGTATGTGTTTCTTTTAAGTTGCACAAACATGTATGATCATACACCCCAAGAAATTTGTTCTAACTTGCTCCACTCAGCAGATGGGTTGGGTTACTGCAGCAGGATAATAGGGATAGTCTTGGGCACGTTCTTCATAATACAGTGTTTCATCACAAAAATACATAATTGACTCTTAAATACTTTCCTGTCTTCTTTTATCGACTCCATTATATTGTCTATTGTTGCAAGCCAGACAGCAGGATCATCAAAGTGCATTTATTTTAACATGTTTTCTATGCAAATTTTTAAATCTTGATAGGAAAAAATGGGCACATGAAAGAATGCATGACATAATGTGACTTCTTGATTTTAACCGCTGAAGTAAAAAACAGAACGTAACCAAGTAACTACCCAGATACTCATCTGTATGCGTGTCTCTTTCCTTGTCTCTGACACGCACACAAATTGTTGGTAACATTGTGAATTCCCTCTCCTCTTCACTGTTGGAAATACTTTACTCCTCAGCTGATTGGAGACTGAAGGTGGGTGGAAACAAAACAATCAACACACTGTGGTGCAATCCATCAAAAAGTCATTCACCATAAATAAATAAAAAAACCCAGACAATAATGCAACATTGTGGTCTCCTTATTAATTTATGATTAGAAAAAGCAGCGATATCACTGTTAGTTTTGGCTTGAACTGATTGACTTGGAGAAAAATGAGAAGCAGATATCCACAATAAAAGTAAAGTTTTAAATGTGCAGGTGAAGCAATACACCTCACTGTTAGAATATTTGCAGTACTCACAAATACACATAATATTTGGCTACGGGTTCCTTTTCATGGTGTATTTTCACTATTCCTTGAAGAAACTGGACCCTGGGATCAACGGCATAGGTTTGCATATCAATATTTGAGCGAACTCTCTTATCATCTTCCCAGAGAAGTCATATTAGACCCAGTTGCGCGCTTCCGGAGGCGACGTCTCCAAGACAACCAATTTACGAATTCTAGCATCTGATTGGTTGAAAGCCGGGGGTTATCTGAAGGCTAAAGGTCAAGTGTAAATGTCACTGCGTGCAGGCGCAGAGGAGACGAGAGGTCAGGAGATGTGCTAACAACACAACGGTGAGTTTTTAGGGCTGTCAGTCCATACCTCCAGCACAGGCAAATGTTTTTGTCTTTAATTTTGTCTTTGGCCTGCACTGCTTAACACACATGTAATTTTGTCCACGCCGACTCGTTTTCTAATTTGTAGACAAACCTGTCATCATGCCACCAAAAAAGAGAGGGGACATAAGGAGCTTTGTTAACCATCCAGAGCGTAAGTCATCAAACTAGCTAGTCAGAAACAGTTAGCCATGTCAGTTTAAAGCGAAAACTTGCTAGCTACCTAACGTCACTTTTTACTGGACAATAATGTTAGCTAATGTTAGTTAATCCTGTTCGCTAGTTTCAGCTAGTAAACTAAACCTGGTTTCTGGTTTCTACTAGCCAACTATGTTGGCTAGTAGTCAGGTTGCCAGCAGTAGTAAACATGAAACAGGTGGATATATCAAATTATAATTGAATTTCAGTCTAGAAATCCCACGAAGGTGCTTTTATTAATGAATTATTTCGTATGCAGGAAACAGCAGCAGGCTGGAGAAACAGAGCAAGCTGTTGAGGATACAGGTGCATCAGAATTTCAGGTGAAGTCCTAATTATGAATTATAGTGTGGAATTATAGGAAAACATCAGCATTAAAGTTAGTCTCATTATGTTGAGCTTTGAATGTCAACACATTTCATCGTGAATTTATTTTATGTTTTCTGGGGGTGAGGAGGTGCTTACATCAGAACAAGTTGTTTCATAAGATCCTGTTCACTCAATATTTAAAATGTCCCTCAAAAATAAATTGGACCCCCAGTTTAACCATATGATTTTAATCTTATTCTTCAATGCATGATTTTATTACACAGTGGAAAAATCAAGTAGGCCTCAAGCAGTTGTGTCCCTACCAATCTTGAAACCAAACCTACGCCCTGGCCTGGAATGTTCTGAAGTGAGGCATCTTTCTAAGAGATGACCTTTTGCTTTGCTCTCTGTGCAGAGATGAACATCCAATCGTCTGGCAGGAATCAAACACTTCTCAAGGTTTATGATTTCATTCTGTCTCGCCATAGACTCCCCTGGACCTGCCTTGGTGCGCTCCCCTCATCGACCTCTGCACGTGTGCGCACCAATGCGAGTTGCACGCACATGTGAACGCGATGGTTAGTTTTCCATCCATATGGCTCAATCTGTCTTCCATTCGGGATATGGATCGTGTCACCGTGGCATTGACAGCTCTCTGGAGAGGACATTCACACAGGCACGTGCAGGTACATGCATGCACACATACGCGTGCACACATCACACAAACGATACTTTGGTCATGATTTGTAATCTGGTATCTGATCCTTGTGTGTATAATCAGATGGGCTTTTTATTTTTCTTAAATTGTAAGTTGGACAATAATTCTTAAGTCCTGACCTTAGCTCTGCATGGGGACCAGCAATTACTGACTTCATCCCAGCTCTTGTGAAGTGGGAGTGTAAAGCAAGAGTTAGAATGAGAGACTCATGTTTACATGGCGCTCTCTCTCTCTCTCTCTCTCTCTCTCTCTCTCTCTCTCTCTCTCTCTCTCTCTCTCTCTACGGTTGCTGAGGGAAATAAAACTTAACCACCTGCAGTTAGACTTTATGTTGCGTAACAGAGGTCGTATATGATCACTGACTGTTCCTTTTCTCTGATTCAGTGCTTATTCAAATCAGCGGACAGAGCTGGATTTTAAGTAAAAATGTGTTTCACGACATGATAACGATACATCAGGCAGCACAAGATTTATAAAAAAAAACTCTGTGAAATTAATGAGGCGTACAACTACCACAACTAGCTCTAATGTTTCTAGCTCAGTCTTTTTATGGCGTAGTCTGGAGGCATTTTTCTGAAAATTGAATTTGATTCCTGGCTTTTGTATCCCTCTCTCCACTAACGAGCGTCATTTGAGAGATTTCTGTAAACCAGTACAAACAGTATTTGTTAAAGTTTTGGGGTTTGCCGAGAGCGCTCTGTTCACACAAGCACCCACCCACACACACACACTGCCTGATATGCAATGAATAATATGTCTGGGTTTGATGGGGGTCAAGCATGTCAGGATGTGAAGTGGGAGGGTGAGATGTTGTATTTCTCTTAAATTAAAGGTAATATCTCCTTCCCAGAGGAAAATACCTCCCCTTACAACTGCACATTGTGAATATCAAGTGGAAAAAAAATGCCATTATTTTGTTCAAAGAATTCATAATGCAGCTTAGTTTACTATCCAAACCTTTGTACACACAACTGTGTCCAGTGAAAATTCTTCCATCTACCTCAAATGTACTTCCAGATTTAGAGAACAACAAGCTTACAATAATGTAAAAACAAAAGCCTGTGATGTAAATTCGATCAGACAACAACTCTGAACAACAATCGGGCTTTTATAAAAATCCCATTCAAAAAAAGCAGTGTTATTTATTTGCATTGTAATCTCCACAGACAACACCGCTCTGTATGGCCAGTTCTTGTTAGCTAACAAAGAACATCACAAGGGGAGGAAAGGGCAAATCTGCTGTGCGTCATTCCTTATTAGAACAACGTTTGCTCTTACTATATGGTTCCACTTAGATGAAACAGAAAATATTGAAGACCGAACTTAAATCCATGCAGCTCTCCAGCTGTGGAACCTGCTCAAACCACAAACTTTGCATTACTTAACATTGAACACATCTTTTTTATACCACTCATTACTGCACTCCTCTCATCTCCCATGTATCACTGCTCCCCTTAGCGTTCTTGCGTAAGCTGCTCGAGTGTGTTTCTCATGGTGTGACAGACTTTGGACCGTTCAGAGTGTGACCCAGAGCCTAACAAAGTGTGCATTCCTATCAGAGAGGGATGCCTGATAGCTGCTTTTTTTCTGCTTGCAACCTGCAGATGGTATGACAGATAATGCAGTAAAAACACACTCATGCAAACACAGATTTATAGTCCCATATAAACCATACCCATCCACAAACCAAACACGACACTGTCAGCCCGTAATGTCCCTTCAGAATTTGTATCATGGGAATCTGTAAAAGACACAGATGCGGTACAGGCTCTGCATTTGTGTGTGTGTGTGTAGGCGCCAGAGGGTCAGGTCCGTTTACAAAATCTGAAGTTATAGTCACAAGTGTTTTCTATGAAGTGTTTTCTTGTGTTTAGGGATGAGGAGGACCTCTTGCAGAACAGTTTGGGCACAAAACGGTTCAGTCACACCTCGTGCAAAGATCTCTGTAAGGTCCGGAGGCTTCACGTTTACACTGCAGAGTCATTTGTAAATATCCATAAACAGTGAAAAGGTCAAGGCCATAGAGTGATGAAAGGAGTAGAGAAATCAACTCATGACCCCTCCTCCCTTTCTCTCTGACCATATGAGGACCAAAAGCCTGTGTTATTAATTGCAGAGTTTCAGTCAACAGCCATGACTTATTCACATGTTTTCTTAATTTTTGCACACATGAAAGACATGCAAGCTGAACAAAAAAGGGCCAGATGAAGGGAGAAGGTGACAAAACAAATATATAGAAGAATGAGATGTGAGACTAATGTGAGACTAATGTAGAAACACTAGAGGAATAGAGAAGTGATAGAAGATCAAAGAACTTTAAACAGCTGAAAACCCAATTTTACCCTCATATTTACTTACTTCATGCGGCCGAACAGCACTTGATCCATAAAAATATTAAAAAAGGAATATTTTATGAGCAGTTACAAAGTGATTCAGATGTGTGTGTGTGTGTGTGAGACATGTTTGAATCCCCAAAACTAGAGCAAAGACTGACTGAATCTGTATGTAGTATTTAATCTACTCACTCTGGTTAATTCTGCTTTAATAGATCTGTATGATCAGCTGAGTAACTTTAAAAACTCTGTTTTGGTGCTCTGTCTAAACTACACTACTCTAGTGCTTTCATAGCTTTTCCAGGCCTTTCTCCAAAGGTCCGCCGTCTGCACTGAGATACCCCAAAATGCTTATAGTCCGCCATGGAGCATGTACAAACCTGCATGCATAACATGCTTGGTACAAGACTAGATCACATGACAATCCTACATCAGAATTTTCAAACAGCTCCAATTTCCCTGGACACACTACAACACCAGACCAGCGTTTTCAAATGTTACAGTCCTTGGAGAGCATTTTTGAAAAGTCCCATTTTTACAAACTACAGTTTAGGAAGGCCAAAATGGAGTAAATAAAGGATGCATTTTCAAATTTACCGAGCTGACTGGGGACACAGTCTGTGGGCCTCAGACCAAACACCTTTTCAACTTAGCTTAATTTCTGTCTGACTGTGGGATCACATAGCTGCTATTTGATCCAAAGACATCCAACAATTGAGCAAAGCTCTTAGCTTTGCTGTTCAACATAACTTCAAACTGCACACAAATGCATGAAAAGAGCTGACTCCAAAGTCATCCATTAGCTGGTCTGACTCTTGGTGAGTAAGAAAAAGTAAAATTCCCCTGATCTCCTCCTCTCTAACCAAATGGCCCTTAGACATTTTGGCTATTCTACAGCTTCTCCTTTTGATAATTTAGGAAAAATCAGTTGATTCTAAAGCCTTCGTGATCATCTTGTTCACCCTCAGTCTCTGAGCCTCCCCTGAAACTGTTGGGCGCCCTCCCACTTTGAAAAGCTCTGATCAAGACAATGTGTTCGGGATGATTCTTCCAATAGATCAAGATGTAGCTACATCATCCGCCACTAAACACCACAAAAATGTAGAGACCCTCCCCTGGCCAAGACGCTCTCCTAATTCCAGGCAGATGAACTGCTGAGTTGCTTGACCTCGACCCAGTCCGAGAACCACAAACCAGACTACCTGCGCGCTAAAGTCCCCCACCCTCAAAATCCCACTCAGACTTCGTTTCTGTCCAGTAAGCAGTCCGCTGCAGCTGTAATCACATCCCCAGTCCCCATAACCCACGGCTCAGCCCTGCAGTCCTGCACCTCCACCTCCAGTGTCGCTCATACCATAACCTGGCCACCATTCAAAGCCTTTTAACGAATCCTCGGGCCCTGCACAGATCTTTATAACAGCCCTGTAATCACAGACCCATGTCGGAGAAAACTAAAAATACGTCATATGAAATGTGCAAAAGGATATCAATGTATTCATTCTCAAATTATTTTCCAGACCGTAGAACCTGAGTCCAAGAAACAGATGTTACCCTACAAGGCCTTGGCCCCCACACACTACACACACACACACACACACACACACACACACACACACACACACATACACAAACAGAGATCTATAGACTTTCTTTAGAAGACCTTTTTATTCTCGTTTACACGTTTTCCCATTTAACTCTACTGGAGGCAAGTCTGAGTAACATCACAGAATCAGATTAGCTGTCCAGTGAACATAAAGTCCTACACTGGCTTGAAGTGACAAAATATTTCCCATAATTCTCTAGCTTTTTGGAACAAATCGTAAATTCCTGTGCAGCACACCGTCATATTCCAAATTTCATACTCCAAGTAGGTTAAAACAAATAATTTGCAGTAACGGCAAAGGTGAGCGCTGACTGACTGCTTTGAGGATTCAGTGCTCTCCTTTCATGGTGGGAAAAGAGTGTGGCACCCCCCACCCCCACCTACTTTTGCTTTCAAATTAACAATGAATTTCAATTTTGATAGGGGTTTTCGTTTATGGCTCCAAGCACTGACATGTGGCTTTGGAAGACTTGGTGAAAATATTATTAAATTGAACTCCATGTTGTTCCTAATACAGCCAAGTATGGTTTCTTATTTTTGGCCCAGGCCTGGATTCAGGTCTGTTTTTAGAAACCCACCACACAGTCTACAAAACTGAACAACCGCTTATGTAAAAGACCCATAATTAATGGTAATGGATTTTTGTGTCATATTCTCCTGTGCCAATCCATGTTCAAAACCACTGGCGCACAGTTTATATACACATGCATACTCATGATTGTACCGCTAAAAATCCTTTCTGCACCGCATGAGATTTAGTCCAGGTTCAGTTTACACCAACGCAGTCATGTAGAAAGCAGCTGAAAAGAAGAAGAGGAGTGTGTTGATTCTCCGTCTCCAGAGGGAAAAGCCCAGACCGGGGGAGGCGATTGGCTCGCTGGACCTCTTCCCTGACACACACCAGACAGTGGAAGTGTCGCCTTATCTTATCCGCCACAAGTTCAGCTCTTTTTAGTCAGCCTGAGAAAACATCAACAAACATTATTAATAAAGGATCAGACCGGTTTTATTCCCTCAACACTGTAATTTTTGCAATCAGAGATCACCCATAATTAAATGTTAGAAGTTCACTTGTCCAAAAATGGAGCACGCACACACGCAAAGCTCTAACAGGACCTCATTGTCTGCATTAACCCCTGTCACCGGCTTGTCTAAATCTGGACGAGCTTTCGTCTGAACAGCGGGGGATATTTTCAGATGGAGAGTCAGCCTCCGTCTTGCCCAAGGCCAATAACACAGTTGAGGCAGCAGTCTCAATACCGGCAACGGCCAAGGAGTCAGCTGCCTCACATATAATCCAACTCGTGGACTCGCTTCCAAAAGAGCATTAGCTGTTTCTCAAGTGATGCTTTTTGAGGTTTCTGGTCATCTATCCAGTTGCAAGGCCAATATTTGAGGTCAATATTTGAGCCTGTGATCTCAGAGAGCATGAAACCTTACTGAGCTGCCGTTTCTGCTTGTCTGGGATTTTATTATGGTGCAAAGCAAAGACGCTCTATTCAAACAGGGCATCGCTGGGGATGTCATTGCAGAGACACGCACACACACATATTCATCTCCAGCCCTCTTTCTCTGTCTTATCCTCTAGCTCAGTTTTTCCAGCATCCCATCTCTTTGACAGCTTTGTTGAGTGGTTCTGGGTGAAGGAATCCACAATTAATCCCTCTCGTCATTGTTATGTCCGATATAACAGCAGCTGATAGACAGATCCTGATGTTTCCCCCGGAGGGCTGGTTTGAAATGTCTGACAAGGTGCTTCAGAATATCCAAACCTGGCACTCCCCAAAAAATCTGGAGAGCAGCATCATCTGACAGCCACACCTGCACTCAGCCTCATCTCCTGTGATAATACAAACAGCGAGAATGTAGGTTTCAATGCCCCTTTTCAGCTGTTTTCTCAAGCATCATAATCTATATAAAAAGCAGTGCACCATTTATATAAATTGTGGTGCTTTGATGGAGTGGTGGGATGATTAGTGGCCATGCTAGTGATTCCACTTTTCCTTCGTCAAAAGTGTTCGAGCAATTTAACATTTAACATCTAAAATATATCCCATTATTCACCCTAACCATAGCCAAAGTTCCAGTTTATACCCTGTTACTCAACATAAAGACCGTGTAACTTAATGCACACACTGCCCCGTTCTCTCAGGAGCGCTACCCTTCATGAGCGCACCTCTTTTACTGCCAATCTGACTCTGGGCACGACGCCAACTGGCTCCTGGCCAAAGCACTATACCTCCACCTTGGCTACGATGACAGCAACTTTCTTTTTCCAGAGGACTTTGTTTAGGGAAAGAAGACAGACAGACAGACAGCGCTGGCTTATTTTTCCTTCGGAGGGCGGGTCATTGTGAGGCAACATGGATAACAGCAACATGGAACACATATCTAATGACCGCTGCGGTTTTATGGGTTTTGAAATTGTCCATATTATTCTAATATTCAGTACGTTCTGTGGACCAAATGGTCCAGATTTAGCTGTTTAGTCATTTCAGTCCTATCTACGTTTGCTTATTTTCCTTAACCTTTCTAGATTATACAGACAGCTGATTCGATCCAAGCCTCTCCACAGGTTTATTTTCACATCAGATGATGTTCTGTTTTCTGCACACTCATCTGCTCTCGCCGTGTTCCTCAGTTTCTCTCTGCCCTGGGGCTGACATCCTGACGGTAAAAAGAGAGTAGTTTTCTTTATGTAGTATTTTCTTTATTTTCAAAGAACCTCTGCTTGATACTTTAAAGAGGAGTTCATGTTTTTTATCTCATTCTTTAGCCCATAGCCCCAAAGGAGCGCCCTTCTACAGGAACTGAACAAGCAGTGCTCCTTTTTCATCTTTTTATGTAACTTCTGCTTTAAATTAAATTGCACACAGATGGAAGAAACACAGGAGATGGGAGACACAGGGGACAGAGATGGGATGTCACACGCTGGATTCAAACGTGCAGTGTCACAAACACACAGCACACAGCCCAGCCTGCTGAGCCAACATGATGCCCCAGGAGACTACTGAGTCCTAAAAGAGTGAGTCCCATCTCATTGGAAGTGACCATAACACACTCAACCCTTAAACACACTCCACAAGCACCGGTCCCGTCCCGTCTGCCCCAGTTTCTCCACTTATGATAATCTTATGCATGTGAGCTACATATTTGTGTCTCATGAGTCTATGCAAGCTAATAAATTCCCAAACGCAATGTGTTATACGGTGATGTTATGCTCTAACTAAAAAAGACCTTTTATCCATTTTTGGATTTGATTTTAGGTAACCACTGAAGTCAATTAACTATTTCCTGAACATTTGATGCCAAATAGTTTTGGTTGTAAATCTGAGACTTTGACTGTTGCACTCAGAGCTCAAGCCTGAACTTTCAAAGAGGCAGGTACTTTATTTTGACATGAAGTCAAAATCCCATATTCATTCATCCCATTTATAAGTCCCAGATTCATTATTTTAGCAGTGTCTTATTCTTTATTCAGTTTTAACTTAAATTATAAAATAAAATTAATTAATTAAAAATAAGGCAAAGTGAGATAAAATAAGTGAGCAAGGTTTGGAGGAATATGAATTGAATACATTCATATCAGTGTGAATATAGTGTGAAAAAGGGCTTCATCACAAAATTTTAACATAGTTTTTCCCCCTATAACCAATTATTCACCTTACCATGCAAATTCAGTCACCAAATCAGGTTAATGTTAATTGAGTTACCACATTAATGACGTATCTGTCATGTTTTTTTCGAGTTATTGTGCTGTCTACAATGTTTCTACACATAGACAAACAGGCAGATGCCACCATGACAACACAAGGTTTCTTGTGCCACGCACCATGGTTGCAGGACATAACAAGATAGTCTCCATGCATTACTGATTGGAATCACAACATGTGGTGTTTGGGCCTGAGTCACTGCTTCCTTCAGACAGACTTTTTTCTTACAGGACTGGATATTGTTTTGTGCAGTGCAGCAAGTTCCCAGCATGACAAATATGGAACATGTACTATAAAGACCAGATGGAAAGATAGCGAGACAGTAAATGTTCTGAAAGCTGTTGGATTTACAAAAAAAAAATGGTTTTCTGGATTTCTTACAAAGCATTTGTGATATTAGAATGATTAAAATACCTATTACTTAATTTTTGACATGTGATTTTTTTTCCATCACAATGTAGCTGTTTGACATAAAAAGTCGTATTTGAGGTACATCACACTGATGTCCAAACTCCCATTATCTCACAGCCACAATGAGTACAAATTAGAGCTGGACAGATACAGTTTGCCAGTGTTCGTCGACGATATAGTAACCAAAAAACTCTTCACCCCTGAGGGCTGTGGATTACGTTGGGTATATGTGTCATTGATTTTGGGATGACTTGTTGCTGTCAAGTATTTCACATGTAAATTTTAGATGGTTTGAGATCGACAAACAAATACCCATCCAGCCCCATTGTATTGGAGTACCAGGAGACAGGGAAGATCGCGACAAACTGGAAACCTCACCAAATCACACAGAAACTATTTGGATGGATCGATTGCACTAGTGTTAGGTAAGTGGGAAAATATCTGTTTTTGTATTTTGGGTGAACTGTTCCTTCATGTAAGTAGAACCCCATTAGACGGCCCCGCCTGTGGTCAAAGACCTAGAGTTACAATATTGTTCTATAAATTACCTAGCAGTGTAACATTAGGCATACCTAAATGAAAGCAAAATTTTAATGGATAATGCAGCAAAGCAACAGACTGCCTTGAACATTCTGACTAGACTCTGCATCTCTAGCCTGCTCACTCACTGTCTTATAACTGTGCAGTTGCATAACCTTGTGAGCCTGGCTCTGATCATCGTAAGATAAAATATAAAGTTAATGATAAATGTGAACATTGTCTTACATTGTGAACGTATATCAAAAAATCAGGATGCATGAAATCTAACTAAGATGGACTAGCCTATACTTCGTTCTGGAAGTTTTGGAATGAATTGTGGGCTACTATGAATTATAATTGGTATTATTCTTCATTTTTCCAGGGTTCCGCTGATAGCCTTGGCTGTGCGGTGTTCTTCCCAGTATGATGGAGGCAAATGCCAAAATGTGAATGTCAATTTTCAATGTGTTTGGTATTAGTGTTAGGTTTCTGTCTAACTCACTTCCCTGGAATAATGCATAACCCTTTGAGTAAGAGAACGGTGTTGAAATGATGGAATGACGCTCATGCATGAAAGCAGACCTGCATATGCACACACATGCACACACACACATACTTACACACACAAACACACACACATATGCATGCACGCACACACTGTCAAAATCATTGCTACCCCGTGTGGAAATCGTGTGCCATTATTTGAAAATTGAGTCATTTTACTGAAGTAAACAATGAATTACTTTTTATCACTTGCGGGGAAGAAACAGAGAAACTGGAGAATGGAAAAAAGATTACTCTGAGCTCTTTAAGTTTATGGCTAGTAGAGTTAAATGAGGGGGTTATTACTTGACCTCTGACCTCTATGTGATGTGTAAGAGTCACATGATGCCCGGATGACCTCAAGATATTGCTGTTGTAAATGTGTATTTGTTCAAGTGCTGACATCCCTGAATGATGAAAATATTGAAAAGACAATGAGGAGCTTAATACTTCTGGTTTGTTTGTTTGTTTATCCTGGAGGTAAAGTTTCAGCTGCTAGCTTCAATGCTAGGATCTTCACAGAGTAAATTCCAGGTAGTACACAAACTCTTTGGGTAAATTATTCTTGATCATGTAAAGTTTTGTTTCATACAGTTGACAGCTAACTGTGGCTACTTCAGATTACGACGAACTGAGCCCAGCCTTGAGCCTGAGCGGCTAAAACATGCAGATTAGACATACCACAACTCAAGAATGTGCTTGCGTTAGGCTACATCTACTTCTCAACTCTCTGACTGAACCAACGTATCGCTACATACATGACTACAGCAAATTAATGTTATTTGTGTGCAGAAAACACACAGCAGGCCTTTTTTGTGGAAAGGCTGCCAAAAAGTCCTCCAAAATAAAAGTCACTCACTCACTACTGCAGACACTATTAACAGAAACATGGGTGCATTTAAAATGATTTTTATAAAACATGTCCAACATAATTTTAGCACATCAGCTGTGCACAAACTGAATAATTTGTTGACTGCAGTTGTGACCAGGGGATTGCTGGACTGGATTACTTAAAAACTTGCAAACTGGGAAGCAAATCAAATATGATACAATTCATTGCAGCTCCCTACTATCCAGGAAGCCACTCCAGTTTTTATTTCCAGTTTTCCTTTGAAACCTTTGTGGATCTTTTATTATTTTCTTGAGTCTTTGTTGCGTTCCCCTTTTTTCCCAACACTGACAATATGGAAAATGTCTGTATTGTTAGTTTTCCCACTAGATACACTTGCAGAGGGTTATGTAAGGTAAAGCGGACTTAGCAGGCCAGAGGAGACTAGGCCAGGCCAGACTCCGACTGCTGGGCCCGTTTAGCATCATTACTCACTCTGAATGATGGACCAGAAAGGGGAACCATAAGCCTACAGTTATGGAACAATTAAAATGCAGAGCCATTTCTGGTCCTGTATTCTCAGCTTTCACCTTATTCATTTAAATGTTTGGTTCAGAACCACAGAAATCCTTCAAAGTTGACACCACTTGTGGCATTGAAAATATCAATGTAAAATGGCCTCTGTGGGGAGCTTGACAAATGGCTTTTAAATGACTCACAGCTTGAACTTTTCAGACTGTAGGTAATTAGATACAAAGGTAATGATTCTTATTCCAAACACTTTAAACCAGGAGAGGCAGTTATGTGCCAATACACAGGATCCGATTTAACTGCGCATCCATATTGAAATCTGGCTTTAATGTTTGAAAATATGTGGTGAAAAGGGCTGTGCCACTGGAATTAAATAGCGAACCTCCTAACATGGATGGTTTCCTTCAATTAGGCCTGTCATACGTTCTAAAGAGTCAACAACGAAATCTCAAAAGTGGTGTTGCTGTGGGGGGTCAGTCAGGTTTTATTATATTCAAAATATTAGATTTTGGCACCCCAGGGTCAAAATCCTGCATTCCCTGAAGTTTTGTCCAAAACAGGCCACAAGAGGCTCAGAAATATGGAAAAATGCATGTAGCCCAATCCATAGTGTCCTCCCCTGTCTTCACTCATGGGGGAGCAAAAAAACATTGAACATTGAATGGTCCTTGCTGTATTACCACCACCACAAGGAAATGATCAATGCGGCAAGAGAAAATGTGAAATTAAAATAAGCATTGTAATTTAGTCTTATGGTACAAAATTAGAATTGTCACCTAAAGCACTGCAGCAGCATAAAATTACAAAAAGTTGGCAACAATGACAACAGACTTATGTAAAAACAGCTCTAGCATTTACCTAAAACATACCTCTGCTCATTCATGATAATAATGTCAAACTGTAAGCGACATTAACTCATCTGTCCTGTTATCTTTACCAAAAGAAGGTCGTCACTGCAGGTCTGCACAATCAGTTTCTGTATCACTGTAATTTGTGGTGGTGTCCATGCAGAAACTTAAAAAAAAATTTAAGTAGTTCTGGGAGACTGGATATCGCATTATCTGCATTTCTATATTTAATATCCTATAAAAGTAGTACAATGGTTTTTATTTGTATAAATAGTTTTCTTTGTTTGAGCTCTGACATCATACTGGCTAAACACTGAAAATGACAGCCAATTTATGAGTTTAACACAAACTAACACACATACGTCAGAACACATACTCTGTCCATGTTGCCTTAGCTTTTGTTTTTGGCACAGTAGCTACTGCCATTGGCATTTTTGTCCAGTGAGGTTATGTGAAAGTAGAGGTAAAGTGTATACGGATTGTTCGAGGTTTATTTAGTGTGCAAACAAAGCTTTTTCATTAGGACAGCTACACGTTTTCACCGTTTGATGCTCTGCCACACACAAAGCAAACAGATGTGATGCACACACAACTCACTGACTGTTTTTACTTAATGAACTTGCTTTCTTGTAACTTTTTTGCAATCTTTATTTTTGTATTTACTTTTTTTCATTGTGGTCTGTTTCTTGGCTTCGATTGAAGTTTTATAGGCCTAAGGGGTATTTTTTTTAACATAGCTGAAGATTTTTTCTATTCTCATAAAGGTTTTCTTTCTTATTGAAAATGCCGTCTCCTGTCAAGTTATGAAACCTGAAGAGAAGTCTAATAGCTCCACAGGCACATTCTGTACAGTTAGCTGAGGTCTTCTCCTTGGCCAACCACACAAGCCCATTGTGACTTTAAAACAGAAGGATAAGTTACCTACAACACAGCCAGACACACACACACACGCACACACACACATAAACTGATTGTTAAATTTCATGTCTGGGCTGCTCCTCCTCATACAGAAAACCTGGGAAGATTAATGTTTGGCAGCAGTAGAGGGGAAGAGGCAGATTTAATTTTGAAAGGTTGGAATGCTAAAGCAGTGTCACTGAGTTCGAGTGATGGTGAAAAAAGACCGAGGGACAATGATGGGAAGTTCACAATCACTTAAAATGAACTCCACAACAATCTGTTATGTCTGCTCAGACACTGGGGAGCTTCCCTGTCCAGATGTGTGTGTGTTTGTGTTTGTTTGTATGTGTGTGCATGTGCATGTGTAAGTGTTTCTGAAATTAAAGTTGTCACATTATTTAAATGGAAATCAAGAGCACAATAAGCAGTTTCATAATCATTGTCATGGCTATTTACACCCCAAAAGAGTGAACATCAAGCACTTGACACACGGTGTCTGGTCACATTATTCCAAATCCATCAGTTTGCCAACTGGATAAGAACATATAAGCCATGACAGGAATGAGAAACAATTTACAGTCAAACTGGGACAGCAAATGATGGTGGAGTGACCAAGGAGAACCGGATGGCCTGGGTTCAAGTCACTGTGGTCTCCAGTAGCCACAAATGTGACTCCAAAGACGGCGGTCTGGGGGAACGCAGTGGCTCCACAAGGGCGGTGATGTTGTGGGCTGTGGTCATAATTCAAACTAGCCAAATCTCGCGAGGGAAGAGCACATCTGGTGCTAGCTTGTTTACCGTCATAGGAACAACGAGCAACTGTTAGCTAGCTAGGAAAACAAAACTTAACAGTGGGGAGGATTAAAGCAGTTCACCCCAAAGCTTTCAATTATTTATCACATACTCACCCTGAGTAGCCCTGAATGTCTGACAAAAATAACTTTTTAACCACGTCTTACAGGGAAGGAAGGCTCCAAAAAACTGTGGTCATTTCTGTTAGCATGAGTTGATTGGCGACTTCAACAAAGGGCAGCAAAAAGGATGTGAAAGTCTGTTTCAAATTGTCTAAGTCGTAGAGCAAAATCCAAGTCTTGGCTCTCAACTCATACAGTATTAAGTATGTCTCAAACCAATATAATTATAGTAAAAATATTATTATTTATATATCATAGCCACTTCCAAAAAATACTCTTATACATGTTCACTAGTGCATGACTGACCTACATGTCCACTCAACTGAAGATCTGCCTCTGAATTGTTCACTGGCCACGAGTCCAACTCACACATTAGTTACACTGACGGCTTGGTCATATTTTTTACTGTAATAACATTTGTTTGGGACGTACTGTACATATGAATGGAGAACCAAGACTTGGAAGACACTACATGAAGAGTGAGAACTTGAAACAGAAATTTTCATATCATTTTTCCTGCTCTTTGATGAAGTTGCCAGTCAGCTCCATACAAACAAAACTGACTTCATTTGGAATTTTCACTCTTCATGAGGCATGCAAATAAAATTTTAACTTCAAACTCCTGTGCGTAACTGATGATAGATAGATTTTGGATTAAGTAAACCATGTACAGCAACTGTTCATTCTTTTTGTCTCACTCATTTCTGACCCAAAGATTATGCCAAAACATTTTAGCTAAGCTAATAATGGAAACTTACTGTTACCAGGGCCTTATGTGATAGCTTGTGTGACAACAGTTCTGCCATTGGCTCAAGGTTATTCTCACTCTGCCAAGTTTCTGTAATGATGGATGACTTGCCGGAAGTTTTAGCAGAGATGGTTCGGAAGCAAGATGGCCGACATGGGGCTGGGGAGATGGCCGCCCCAGTCCCTCTCATCCATTCCAGCACCCCACTCCCAATCCAGCCCAACAACAGCTGCCTCCATCCCACCCCTACCCTGCCCCCGATACTCAAGCTGCACTCAAGACATGAAGAGGATGTGAGCCGTCTGAAAACCAGGAAAGCCCGGGGCCCAGATAGAGTTTCCCCCTCCTGTCGATGGCTTTGAATTACTTGGTCAGCACAGGCTTGCTGACCAACTGGCTCCAATCTTCACACAGATTTTCAACAGATCTCTGGAGCTGTGTGAAGTCCCCTCCTGCTTCAAACACTCCACCATCATCCCGGTTCCCAAGAATCCCTCCATCACTGGACTGAATGACTACAGCCCTGTCGCCCTGACATCTGTGGCCATGATGTCCTTTGAATGACTGGTGTTGAAGAAGGTCCTGAAGAAGGTCACCTGCTGGACCCCCCTGCAGTTGCCTACCAGGCAAATAGGTCAGTGGATGATGCAGTCAACATGGGACTGCACTACATCGTGCAACACCTTGACTGCCCAGGGACATATGCAAGGATCCTGTTTGTGGACTTCAGCTCAGCATTCAACACCGTCATTCCAGAAAACTCTCCCAACTGAGTGTTTCTCCTGCCGTCTGTCAGTGGATCACCAGGTTCCTGACAGGTAGGAAACAGCAGGTAAGGCTGGGGGAGGTCACTTCTGGTATACAGACAGTCAGGACTGGTGCCCCTCAGGGATGTGTTCTGTCCCCACTGCTCTTCTCCCTCTACATCAACAGCTGCACTTCCAAGAATCCAGCTGTTTAACTCCTATAGACATGTCTGTCATTGGACTCATCAAAGATGGCGATGAATCTGCATATCAGCAGGAGCTCGAACAGCTGGTGCTCTGGTGTAGTCAGAATAACCTGGAGCTGAGCATGCTCAAGGCTGTGGAGCTGACAGTGGATTTAAGTGGAGACCTTCAAGTTTCTGAGAATTACCATTTCCCAAGTCCTGAAGTGGGAGACCAACATCAACTCCATCCTCAAAAAGGCCCAGCAGAGGATGTACTTCCTGTGACAACTGGGGAAGTACAGTCTGCCACAGGAGCTGTTGAGACAGTTCTACACCGCAGTCATCGCATCTGTCCTGAACACTTCTATCATGGTCTGGTTCGGTGCGGCCACAAAAAAAGACAGGAACAGACTTCAGCAAACTATAAGAACAGCAGAAGGAATCATTGGTGTTCCCCTGCCCACCCTCCAGAACTTTTACTCCTCTCGAACCATAAGACGGGCAGGGAAAATTATCACAGACTACTCACACCCTGGACGCAGCCTTTTCCAGCTCCTCCCCTCCAGCAGGCGCCACAGAGGCCTGAACACAAAAACGACAAGACACAGGAGCAGCTTCTTCCCACATGCCATCACCCTCACAAACAGCTAACTAGTATCATCTGTATGCTGCAACTCTTGCTCCTTGCTGACAGTGACACCTGCTCCACATCAACAAACTACTGTTCAAATCCATACATGATGCATATTATTGTTGTTGTTGTTTGCATTCTATGTATATTGCCATCTTGTTCATAATCTGCATATTGCTAACACAGTACTCACAGTATTGATATATAGTACAGTACATGTTGATAATATTAGATATCAATAACACTTCTAAGTCAGTAACCATCCTCATCCATTACTGTACATGAAAATCAGTGATGTCATAGCTTTAAAATATCAACACAGGAGTAGGACCAGATTGGGTTGCCAAAATTTCACCTTGGTCAATATTTCTTTCTCTTTTTTAATAATGTATTTATTTATTTTTATTGTTGTTAGGATCATTATCCTAGGTCCTAAGAAGGTCTCTACCTTCTTTACTGCCTCCTCTCCTCCCACTCCTCCCTGCAGCCACATGCACACACACACCTGTTCCAATGCAGAGTCTGTGAATAATAAACATCATGAACTCCTTTTTCCTCATTTTAAATGAGGACAACGCCAACCCCAGCACTTTCAAATTTATCCACTGGGGAGATATTTTTGAAAAGCTCCGATTTCAGTGGATGAAAACGTCATTTTAGTGTGGACAGAAGTTCAAAACTGAGAAATAAAGATGTGTTTTCACATTTCTCTGGAAGCGTGGAGATGATCTTAGTATGAATGATCTCAAAAGCTCCCTCTGCATTTGGGCGGTCATCACCCCTCATCAGAGCTTCCTGGAAGTTCTGGATAAAACATTGCGTAAATTACTCCACATTTTGTGATGAGAGTTTGAGCTAGAGGTGTTACTATGCAAGATTAAACATTACAGTGAAAGAAAGCAATTTTTCTGAGGACCTCTTACATAAAATAGTGACTCCCTACCGTTTCCAGCAGCATTGTCCAGTATCTGACTCTGCCCTCCGTGGAGGGGGCAATTAAAAACGACATATTTCTCCTTTGGGGAGAATTAGTGAAGTATCACAAAAAGTGAGCTGACGCAATACACGCCATCAAAGTTGCATTACAGTGCCAAAAAATCAACTCTATTTTTCTATTACGATTAGAAAGCTTTGTGCATTGTTTTCTTGCTCTCCTGAGGATGTTCTGGGCATTTGCATCTCTGTTTTCGCTGCCCCTTTCTTCCTTTCTATGGAAAGTATCACGCTGGGCTCCACTGTAGAGGGTTATGCAAGGCAAAGGAGCAAGACAAACATGTCAGAAGTAGAAAACCAGGCCAAACCAGATGCTCTGACTGCTGGGCCCACTTGATGCTCTTACTCATTAGGCTTGAAAAATGAAACGGAGTTGGGGACCATAAATCACTTCAGACCCTTTCACACCCCTTCAATCAATTCATCTGTTCACTGCTTTCATTCACTGCTTGGCACTCTTTTTCTTTTCCTCTGTATCGCTCTTTCTCTTGATCTTTCTCTTGTTTACCTCCTAATCAGTGATAATGAAAGATTGTTCCATGCAGGTTTGCCAGAAGCTCAAGGTACTAATATCATACAAAGACCCCAAAATTATCATATTTCAGCCCAAACTATCATACATTCAGAATTGATTGCAAAGCAGACTGTTAGCACATATTAACTCTGTAGGCAAAGTTGTGTATTTGCAGGGCTTGGCATGGCTAACTGGCCCATTTGCTTTCACTTGCATTTCTATAAATGCCAGCAAACTCCCAGTCAGTAGGCAACCTGCACAAAATGATTTCAGACCTTATAGTGTGCTTTATGGAGACTTTTTCCAGACGTGATGATATAAATCACTTCCAGCACTCACGCAGCAGCCATGTTGCTGTTTTCACCTGTTTCTGCCCCTTCTGATCCTCACTAGACTGTTGAAAACTCCATCCACCTGTTCCCTCCCACAGCTTTCCTGGCTCTCTCCCCTTCCCATTCCTGGACTAGGACGCTGGCAGGCGGCGGTTTTGCGACCTGAAATGACCTGCCTACTGTGTGCTGCCTAGCAACCAGCCAAGCATCATACTGATTGGATCAGTTTCATTCAAATTGTGAAAAATGATTGTACAATTGTCCTGTTTTGGGTCCTGTTGATCATCGTGCAAAGGGCAGAATGATCATACAAATACAACAATTATCGTTCACCTGGAAACGCTGGACCCACGGTATTTGTCCATCTGTGCAAGCAGATTGATAAATGTTGTACATAAATATTTAGTGTTAACTAAACCATTGGAGATTAGTTTTTAACTAAATTACGCGTTTGTTCAATCAATGAATTAATCAGTCAAACTTTTATATAAATAATTTTGTATGATTAAATGCAATGCAATGTGCTTTCCAGTTAAACAAGACACAGTATTTCACGTAAGGGTTATAGTTTTTTCAGGAGGCCATTGTGTTATGTGTGAATTATTCACAGTGAAGTTGTCTTCTAATCCTCCCAGGACGATGATGCTCAAACAAATAGAACAGCAGCATCTTGAAGCCGTTCAGTGTGACTTTTACACATCACATAGAGGTCAGAGGTTAAGCATTAACGGTCCCATTTACACCTGAAATTTAATCATCCTTTAATCCTTTTCCAGTCTCCAGTTTCTGTGTTTCTTTCCTGGGAGTGATTAAATATAATTCATTGTTTACTCCAGTAAAATCACTCAATTTCTAAATGATGGAGCACTCTTTCCACACAGGGTACCAGACAATAACCTTGATAGTGTGCACGTGTGTGTGTGTGTGTGTGTGTGTGTGTGTGTATGTGTGTTCCATCCCATCATTTCAACACTTTTCCCTCTCTCAAAGGGTTATGCAGGATTCCAGAGAAGTTAGAGAGTAACGTAACACCGTTTCCAAACACACTGAAAATCAACACCCGCAATTTGGCATCCACCTCCATCACCCTGGGACGAGCGCTGCACAGCCAAAGCTACCAGAGGCACTTCGCAAAGGTAAATTAAGAATTATAGAAAACTATAAAACAAAATCAGATGGAGCAAAGATGACTTATGTTCAAGTAAACTTGGCCTAGTCTGGTTTTGATGTGGTCTGATGATTGGCTGGCTGCACTTTTACCCACACTAGTGTTTTTGTTGAAAATTGATTATGGGTATTAAGGCTTTAATTGACATACAGCAGCCAATACCAAAGGCATATGGAAGTATTAAGTATGGAATTTTCCTCTTTGTTTTCAACAAGAAATCTCAATCTCAAATACAGACCTGGATAACATGTAGCGTTGAGCCAAGAGTTGTAAATGATTTTGCCCCCTAAATAAACAGGTCGTAATTGGTAACCAGAAACTTTAATAGCATATTCCGCTGTACAGACCTCTTTTACATTCTCTATCTGATCCACATACCGTTACGCTAAACCAGCAGGTCAGAAGCACATTCGGTCAAGACATGAGAGTGGCAGTCTAATGATGAGGAGTCAGAGTGTTTTTGCAGAGCACAGACTTATGAACTCTGGGTGGAAGGAGACACTGGGCTTCCAGCAGCCTCGGTCAGGCTGTACATCTTTCTCACAGCTAGATCTGACCTATATGTCTGAGGGGAGGAACACTAAAACGCTCAGCTGCTGAAGCCTGGATGTCTGACAAGGATGGAGGATTGAACCAGTGGTATGATGGGGGAGGGCTCCTCACATCACCTTAAAATAACCTACAAATGTTTCTCTATCTATCTAGCTATCTATCTCAGAGGGTCAAGAGGCCATTTTTGCTGTTTTTTAATGTGTATTATGTGTTTCAGATTAAGAATATTAAGTGCACACTTTTCTGTGGTGGCTTCAGCATTTCACAGTTTAACCCCCTGTAAGACAAGAGACAAAGTAACTGGAAGCGTTGACACATTTTTCACCCAGATGTTGTACTGCTGCCACATATGAACATGTGTTTTTGTTATCTCTACAGATTTCTAGGTCACTGAAATGTTCTTTTTTCTGGGAACTGTGCTGCAATGCAATTTTTAATTTATTTTTAGTTTCTTATACATAATATATTCAGGAAAAAAATGCCCCGATGAAGCAAGCATAGGGTAAAAATAGAACTGTTGATTGATTTTAGGGGGTATTTATTGTCTTTAAAGTTCTACTTTCTTTAAGTTCAAAGCATATTGGTTTGATTTGGGTAGTAGATTTTGGGGTGTTTTAAGGTTGGACTTTTAATTTGGGGATTTCGGTGTTGAATTCATATTATTATTTATTTCAGTGTGTTTTTAATGTAGAATTGAAATTCTTGTCTGCTATAATCATATTCATGATTGCAATTATGACCAGATTTACATTCCTACAAAAGTGCAAGACAAAGAGAGAGACAAGTGGGAAAAAAACATTAAAGAAAGGAAAGCAATAAGGATGGATGCTGTTGCACCTTGAATTGGTGTTAATACTTTATTAAAACTGATATATTTCATAGGAACAGGTAGTGGATGTTGAGGGAAAGTCTACAAAAAGCCGTCACTTCCTGCTTTTTGTTGGGCGTCTTAAGACAGGAGCTGGAATTTAATGACTGATTTTAATTTGACTTCTGAATATCTGTGTGTACTGTCATAAAAACCAAATGCTGCATGCTTGGCAAAATTAGCCCAGCACACTAATTATGTAACTGATTATAGCTTCTATACACTGTGTTCGACTCTGAGGGCACATAAGATGAAGTCAAAAGTGCAAAGTCAGCTGCAGGTTGGTATTTAACATGCTGAAACAGGAGAGTAAAAACTTGCTGTAACTGTTAGTCACACACTATGACTGTATCAACTCCTTTTATTTTGGAAACAATGCAAACTTGCACATTCAGGATGTGCTGTGAAAAGGGCAGGTCAGTCACATGGAAACGATGAGCAATAAGCTTCAGCTGCATACGAAGGAGTCTATACAAACTTGCAAGTCCAGAACAGACATAAAAAGGGGTTTGACGCTGAAAATAATCCTTTCAGCTGTGTTTAAAGATGGGAATTCCTTTGTTGGTACATGTAACTGTAAGCATTTAAAGGTGCACTATGCAAAATTTTCAGAGGGCACATTTAGACACGTTTTTGTTTTTGCTGAGTCTAAAGATTCTCACTTAAATCAACCATTCACGATTTTGCTTTGTGTACCTTAAATAAATATTAGTGTAGAAAAGCTTGGAACATTGCATTCTCAAATATCTTTTAGTCGGGAATTTAAACACATTTAAGTGTTACATATTTTTCATGCTGCGAAGCTACAAGTCTTTCATGTTCTTATAAAGTAAAAGATATTTTGTGGCTGTTCTCTCCATCCTGGCAAAATATCCACATTGCAGAACCATTGCAAGGTGGATGATATCATTTGAATTCAGTGGGCATTTCAGATATGCAACTCTTCAACCTGTCAGCAGCTGAAAAAAGGGAATCTAAATATTTCCCTCAGCCCAAAATCAGGCCTTGAAAGGGCCTGAATCAGAGAGTCAGACCGGTGTCAACTGCTTCAACTTTATGGAGCCATTTAGTCTATGCATTTTGGCAAACTGCAAACCTCACATCGTGTTTGCCAGCGTGGAGTTAATGGCGAAAGACATTTAGGAAAGTCCAGCCCAGCAGCCATGGTGTACTTGTCCAAAACAGTGCGGCCCATGTTCAGACGATCTGGGACGTGCCAGGCTGCCGTTAAACTGAAGCTTTTTTTATTTCAATGACGAAGCTTTTGTATCATAGAATGAAAAAATAGAAAATGGAATAACAGACTCCATATCTTTAATCCACAGATGTGAGCGGACACTTTCCACTCACCTTTGGAGGTCTTGGTGATTTGATTTTTGAAGTGTCACAGCTACCACGAGCACTTCTGTGAGACCTCTGGAGCTCATTGTTTGCCTTTTGTTAACATGAAGGCACTTACCATTTTGTTGAATTCAAGCCGGTTGTTCAACAAGTATGTGCCCTGAATGTCCAGTTAATCCGCTCAGACAATTGTAGTAGGAAAGTGGGCAGAGTGGTAATGGAGTAAACTTGTCACTGCGTTGGAAAGTAGAGGACGTGTGTTCATTTGCTGGCTCGCTCTGTGTTTCTGTTGGCCAAGACCTCATGCTGGGTTGTCCCACCAGGCTGGTCCTGTCTGAAATAATTCCTGGCTCTCACACACACCCATGCACGTACATGCACTCACACACACACACACATGCACACACACACACACACACATGCACACTCATACACACAAATGAA